>JAYMFT010151208.1:0-12616 GCA_038088735.1 Panulirus argus
AAATCAAGTACCCATTTTATCGATTGGGAACCGATTGGCGCAACAAGGATTCGAACAGTTTGCGGTCCGTGAATGCGTCACTGTCAGCAACGCTAAACGATGTTAAAAAAAAAAAAAAAAATCCCTCAGGTGTCATAAACCTAGATTATTAAGAACCTTTCAATAAGTACCATGTAAGGGATTCCTCAGCAGAATTGTTAAGGGCATGGCGATTAAAAACGAGTGGTATGAAACGGAGAGATTGGATTTTATCAGAGTTAGACCCTTTATAAATAGGTTTGCTTTGGTTCATGACTTGAAAATTATGCCTTCGGTCATATGATATTTTATCAGATTGTTTATGATAATATTCAGTTATTATTTCCACACATTTTTTTTTTCACCTCCAGTAAATGCTTTGCAATGCACCACTAAAAACACAGGTATCATTACTCACAACTGCTTCTTAATACCATTATTTCTGGACACCGTATCTCTGTCTCGTGTGTAGTTCAGGGGAAGAAGAATGTTAAGCAATCATCGGGAAGTTTTCTACTTGGAAAGTTCTATACCTTCTCACGTCTTTCCCAATAACTATGACCTTGCACATTTCAAAAGAAAGGTTTCTCTCTTTCTCCAAAAGTCGTAAATATTCCCCCCCGTCTTTTCTTTTTCTGTTTCATAATCCTCTCTATATTTCAGTTAAGGCCCGGCCTTGATGTGGACTTCTGTCCGTGACTGGAGCCTTCAACATAAAAAAGAAAATTATTTCTTGGCAAAAATATTCCGTCCATTTAAAACACAGCAGACAAATAATGTAATGATGTTGGTCGCCGATGACTAAACCCGTTCAAGAATATAAACGTATTTCTGCTTTACATTTCTATTTCCCCCAGTAGAGGCTATAGAACGTTCTCACCTGGAACATCCTCTACCTGAAATATCCAGCACCTGAAATTAGAACAGATTATGCATGCTGTTCATTATGACAGATAGGTATTAATAACGTGACAGTGACACACGACCTGCTCGTCAGAATTTAATTGCGAACGTTTCGACATCTGAATTCACCCTGGAAGATATATAATGAGAAAGACAGGTGTCGGAACGCTGAGAATTAAATCCTGATTAGCTGGTCGTGTCTCATTGCTAACTTGTTGCCTGCAGATTAGAATGTCTCCCATTTGTCCCCCCCTCCACACCCTCTCTCTCTCTCTCTAGACTTTGCAAAATCGTTATGCACATTTCATAGCGCATGGTGTTCCTACGTAGCTGTTTCTTCTGCCAATTGAGTTGACGGAAGGAGCGGTGGATGACCAGGGGCCTTCAGCTTTACAATCCAGTCTCCGTTTATGTAGATTAGGAATGCAAGATCTTTTTATTGTCCTTCAGATAATAATCTCTTTATCTGCATTCCCATGTACTCCACCTTCCTTTTCGCATTCCCCTCTTTTCCCTTACTCCTCTCCTTACACACATCCGCCTCATTCATATCCACTCATTTCTTCTACATTACCTCCAACCTCCTCATTATACAGAGGTCTGCAAACGACTGCAAACAGCAACAGACCGCTGGAGGAGTCGAGGCTGTTTGTGAGAAGTGAGGAGATCAGAAACACACACACACACACACACAGCGTAGTGCGGAAAGTGCAAAGAGCAAATAGCTTACTTAATGAAGAATGTCTGTAAATATTAACAGCGGAGGAGGTGCAACTAACGCCAGTCGTGGCTGGAAGTGAGGTATTCCTCTTGTATATTTTCACACGTATTCGCGGCTTCGCCTTCGTATACTGTTGTCGGTAAGGAACTCTTGGTGTTAACGATCCATTAAAGAAAAGAATTATTTGCCTCGTTGATAGTAAAACGTTTACCGAGGAGGCGATACCCATTTCTACAGCTGAAATCAGATTTAGTCTTAAACAGATGCTGAGTTTTTTAAGGTCGTTGAAGCCTCTAATGATAATTAGTACTTTGCATTAAATCACCTTTTAACTGTCTATAAGTTATACCAGTTAAGGATGTCTTGATGGCTCTTTTAGGATTTGTTTTTCAGATCGAGAACTATCTTGTGCCTCACAGCCGTGTTGTCTCTGTCCTATTTGTTTATCATTTTCAAGTGGGGTGCCCAAAATTGAACATAGCATTCAAGATGGAGACGCACCAGTGAATTGTAGAGAGAGAGAGAGAGAGAGAGATTTATTTTCATAGGATTTATTTAGAGGGAAACCTAGATATTTCACTTTGCCATTCGCCATCATTACATCCAAGTCTTTTTCCCCCTCATCAACATTATGTAGCCCAACAGAGACCATGCTATTGTATCTCTTCAGTAAATATTACCGGTGTGTTACTAATACTTCTCAGCTTAGTATCGTGTACGCGTTTTCTTTTATCACAGCCCATTAACATTGTATTTCATATGTTTAAGACAGCTGGACCTAAAAGGGATCCTTGCGGCACTCCATTTGTTCTCTCCTACCATTCTTAGGCTGGACTGTTGATTTCTTCTCTTCGTCTACGACCAGTCAGCTCATCCATACCTCGTGACAAAACCTTTCTTTAGAAGTCGTTGGTGAGGGGCTACTTCAAATCCTCTCCGAAAGTCGAAATGGATGACTTCAGCGTCCTCTACTTTCGTCTTACATGTTCATAATAAAAGAGGAACCAAGCTGATATGTTAGATGTGAGCAGTTATGTCGAAAAGCCTCGTTACGAATCGTTGATTCAATGATTGTTCTTTGAACGAGTGACGGTCTGTTCTTCAGTTATGTCCGTACGTGTGCTAGCTGCAGACAATGAGCTGGTTGGGAGATTTCTTACAGGTTTTGAACGTCTTTGTTGAATTGCTAAAACTTTGTCACAAGTTTTGCGTGTCTTTGTTTAAAACTGCTAAACTTACAGCTCTGGGAACTTCTGCAGTAAGATGTGGCTTGTGGGAAAGAGTACTCAGGGTGCTTGATTAAGTCCATAACTTGAGAATGAATTGCTGGAGATCGCCTGTCACGCTCTTGCGATCATCCTTTATACCCAAACCTCTCGCAGTCCCAAGACGTCGGCGTGCTGATATAACCAGGCATAAGGCCGTGAATTCAACGCTGTGGAAGAAAAAAAATGCAAATTTAGCTTTAATGCTGGTTTACCTCCTGAAGAAGAGTATCCCATTCTGTTCTCGCTCATTCAGCCTAATTGAATATAATGGCTTGCCCGTCAGTGCCATGATTCGTCCACTTGTTGCGACGATTGTCCTATTTATTACGACGATTCACACGCCCATTGTGAGGATTTGACAATCCATTACACTAATTTACTCACTAATTACTCCAGTGGTTTAAGTTCCCAGGTTATTCGTTTTAGAATCTTAATTATCATTTTTTTCAATTTAGTGCAAGACTTTCCACTCCTTTGATTACGAATTTTAACCTTGAGCAGTGATGTTTCCTCTCAAGAAGCTCTGCAGCATAAGCGTCATTTTCACTGCACCGTTGTGTGTGCAGTGTCAAATTTCTATACATTACTGATAAAGCTTTCATTTTATCGTTAGATATTAAGATATCGCTACAAAACAAGTTTCCAGTCTTTTCCTAGCAGCCCGAGTCATTTTCCCCTTTCATTACAGAGTTTATGGCAACGTTCTTTCATCAAAACGGTCGGTATACAGTAGCCCCAATAAGTAGCAGGGAATGGTAATCGCGCCAGAAGCTCCACAGAAAATGTAATTTTCGAAGCCTATGTTTGAGACCGGTTCGGAATGGTTCCGAATCTCCTCGGAGTCTCGAATACATTCTCACTAATGTCTCGCAAGGGGTCTCAAAAAAGAAAAATGTTCTCTGTCTCTTCACGGTCTTCCCGTGGAATGCGTGCGCGTTCATCAGGACGTGAGTTGCCTCTCTCTTCGCCAAGTTTTAAGGCGCCTTATATTTCCCTCTCAGCTTGGGCGTAAGCTGGCTCGTGAGGTCCTTACAGGGGTTGTTAGTGGTCCTCAAGCCCGGTGTGAACCAGCTTAAGTCTTTTTTTTTCTTTTTAAGGAAAGTCGGTACACCTGACGTGGGTGAATTAAGACGTGGGCGTTGGAGGGAGGAACGCGAAGAAGGTAGAGAGAGATAGAGAGAGAGAGAGAGAGAGAGGGGGAGAGGCCCAAGGAAAGACGCAGGGAGAGGAGGGTAAGGAAGAGGAGGAGGAGGAGGAGACGAGGGGTAAAGGAGAAGCTGAGAAGGAAGAGGAGGAGAGGAGTAAATAGAAAGGCGAACTTACGAAGGATGGAAGAGACGATGGCGTGAGGAAGTTTTAAGATGGCGAAGATGATAAATGGCTTTAAAGTTCGTGGGAAGGACACACAACAGAAAACCTGGTGGTTTATGACGTGGGAAGGACAGATAACATAAAACCTGGTTGTTTATGACGTGGGAAGGACAGATACACAGAAAACCTGGTGGTTTATGACGTGGGAAGGACACGCAACAGAAAACCTGGTGGTTTATGACGTGGGACGGACAGATACACAGAAAAACCTGGTGGTTTATGACGTGGGAAGGACAGATACGTAGAAAAACCTGGTGGTTTTTAACGTGGGAAGGACAGATACACAGAAAACCTGGTGGTTTATGACGTGGGAAGGACTGATACACAGAAAACCTGGTGGTTTATGACGTGGGAAGGACAGACACACAGAAAACCTGGTGGTTTATGACGTGGGAAGGACACGCAACAGAAAACCTGGTGGTTTATGACGTGGGAAGGACACGCAACAGAAAACCTGGTGGTTTATGACGTGGGAAAGACAAATACACAGAAAAACCTGGTGGTTTATGACGTAGGAAGGACAGATAAACAGAAAATCTCGTGGTTTATGACGAAGTAATCCTCTGGACAACAACGGAATCGTACATTCCTTATTCTTGCAAAGTGGAGACAGGATGACGAAGTAGACGGTTCCTCCTTGAATCGAGGAGAGAGAGAGAGAGAGAAAGTATCCTGACATGAACTTTGGTAGGAAAGGCTGGACGGGAAACGTAGTCTGGTCTAATTTCAGGTGTTGGATAGTTTGGGTAAGCTTAATACACTGTAGATTCTAATATAGGAAAAGGAAATTATATTACGCGCATTCCTTACGACCATTCTTGAAATGACATTCGCAAATGATTTCACTAAAGTGTTTGTCTGGTCATGACTTAGTTGTATCTATGTATAAAAGTTGTAGAAGGTATAGCGAAGGAGGAATTAGACGGGAGGGATGCGAGGAAAGGGACAAGGAAGCCTCTAGTCAAGGAGGGAGGTGAAGGAAGGCGTGAGGAGGTTGCTAGGTCAGGAGGGCAGGTGGAGGAAGCCCATTAAGGAAGGAAGGAGTGTGGAAGGACTCACGAAGAAAAAAAGTTAACCCAAGTTTGTACGACTGGAGCGCTTATTGAGTGCGCTCTCTCTCTCTCTCTCTCTCTCTCTCTCTCTCTCTCTCTCTCTCTCTCTTGTGTGTGTGTGTGAGAGAGAGAGAGAGAGAGGGAGATTTGTAAAGCAGCGTCGTCACCATTGCTTCCCATCGTTCCTGCTTCTTCTTCGTCTGCCTCACCCGCTTCTTCTTCGTCTGCCTCACCCTCGTGGATGTTCCAGATTTTACCGATCTCATATAATTTCTACCCTGAACGACATATTTTATTTTATATACAATACAAAAAACATAAACATTTCTGAACCGTGAAATCTACATAACTGATCACGAGAAGACCTGCCAGTTTTAGAGATATTATAGAGATTAATATAACCTTATCATTATTAAAGAGCTGTTGTTGAAATTCACAAAGGTCCCGTTTTCCAAGAATTTCAGGCCTGGAATTATTAAAGATATAATTGGACTCTAACCTCAGAGGGTAGCCGCTGAAATCTTTAGGAGAATTTCGTTATTAGACGATTTTGTAAGTTTTGATTATATCCATAAAAGTCGGGGATTATTTTTAAAGCAATCTAAGACGGGGCAAATGAACTGTGAGCATATGTAATTAAGGTCCTTTTAAGGTCTTGAGGCGAGGGAGAGATTCCTGTCGGTGGTAAAATGTTGAAAAGAAAATCTGATCAAATTCCCTCGAGTATGAAAGTTAATTTAGGTTATTACTTGACTGTGTTGTACCCTTTACCAACGTCAGTGGTTCTCCGACAGACCACTCTCGGTACATTACCACGAACATCTCAGAATCATAAACGCCATTATCGATGTAGTTACCACCATTACCACTCCTGGTCTACGTAAAGCTAAAGCTAAAGTATACGTCCATTCAGACCACCACTACCCAGAATCCTGGGGTGTGCTGTTTGTTTGTTTAAATCGTCGGACCCTCGTTTTTGGTCCGACACGGGCCCTTGCCTGGGGTGTGAAGAATGGCAAAAGGTACTGCCTGTCTCTCCTGCCAACGAGAGGGCGGACTCTGGCGACAGCAGTGCCAGCCCCTCGTAATAACCAACTTATTTTCCTTTACCATTCATTTCGCTAACAGGGTACTAACTTTTCTTTCGCCGAACCTCATTCTAGCTAGTACTACCTCTGTCGTCTCACTACTTTCAGAGACTCGTGTCTGATGATATGTTTTATCATGCTACCAAGTCTTAGTCCTATTGCCTGTGAATGTTTAGGGAGTCTTATGGTACGCTTCGGAGAGATTGCCAGATGCTCTCAAAAGCTTACGCCTCGACACTCCATTCGTCCTTCTCTTTTGATCGATTTACGGCTCGTCTTGCTACGGATCTAGACAGGTATTCCCACTGGGAGAAGACGTAACGTAGTTGAGTTCAACCTCAATACATAACCTAGTTTTCACGCTCGTCTCCTAACTAAAATTCTTGGTAGTTTTCCCCAGTTCCTTTAATGGCTCGGTATTCTACCACTAGGCACAATAATAGTACTTATATCACCATAACATCTAATATATCTTGATGACTTTAAGACATTGCATGCTTAGTGGTCTGCACTTAAGACTCTGCAAGTCTTGTTCAGATGTCGAAGATTCAGAGATTCGTCTATTCCAAAGAGCTTCTCCGATTATTCAGAGCGGTGATTCGTCCCTGCATTCATAGCTGCTTACGTATATGGGACGCTTCAGTTCTGCTTTACTCACAAAGAGTCGAGTTTAAAACAGTCCGACTCATCGTCAACACTCTCAGTCCGTCCTCGGCATAGACTCACTTTCCCTTTACATGCACTACTCTCTTTGGACTCCAGTAGATTGGAGTCCATCTGCATCAGAAAATTGTGCGTATCTCGTAGCGAACCTTCAGTCATCAAACACTCAAAACTTTTCTATGGTAACTCCACTGGCATGTTTCTCTCTGACGCTGAATGTTAGGCTCTCATCTGCCAAGTTTACTGGGAGCCACTAGCCATCCTTCGGCACAGCACATCCCTTCTTTGAACGTGATTAGCAAGATTTAGCCTTTAGTGCTACAGGTAAATTTATTCAGTACTATATATTTTTTCTAGTTGAGAACGCCGTTGAGATGTTGGTTCAGTAAGTTGAGGAGAAGCACTGAAGGACGGGTAACGGTGGATGAGGGAGGAAGAGAGGGCGTGTTGGAAGAGGTAACAGAAGGGGACGTTGGGAAGAGGAGAGCGGGGGTGAGATTGAGATTAGGAATTGAAGAAATTTGATGGAATCAAAAGCCTTTCGTCTGATAAATTCCCTATGCTTCCCATGTCTTCAGCTGTCTCTGTCCACCTTGCTATTGCAGCCCTCGCTTATTCTATAGATATCATTTTGCAAACTTCTCTCATAAGCTGTCTCTATGTGCCCCTTTCGCTAAGGCCTGGACGCGTGGCACACTTCGGGTAGCTGCTTCCCACAGTTATGTTTGGAGATGGTCCACACGGGGATTGACCGTTATGATACCACCCGTTTTCCTCGAAAAACGGTGTTGAGGGATTCCCTTCCTTCTTTCGCCCATTACTTTTCTTACAGCCTTTCTCTCTTGGAGAATCAGGTCTACAGACATATAAGGCGATGCGTATTGTTAATCCTCCAGCAGAGGAGATTCCTCACGCTCTCTGACACTCAGATCACGCTCGTGTTTCATACTTGACGGCTCTTGGACTCTCACACTTGCGTCGTGTCATCATGAGGCTTGAAACTCTTGCTGTCACACGCATATTACCCCGCCATCCCCCGTAGTTTCATCCTGCCCATTGTCTCACTGGGTTCCGCATACTTAAGTGCCCCGTTGTACTTATCTTTTAAAGTCTCCTGCGTATGTTCTCGGAGTATGCTGGCTAAGTGTGTCCAAAGCTCCTTAGATCTTAGTATGACTGGGATCTCTCCAGTCTTAAAGAATATTGTCATAAGTGATAGTAAAAGATGTGCTCCTGGAAGAGTCTGTGATTCCCTGAATTGAAAGTAGTCACTACAGTCACTGCAAACAAAGAATAGCGAAAAAGGTATTGATCTCTGTACCTGTTCCATGCAAGAAAATAGTTTTAATTCTTTTTATTAACAAAAACGATTTCAGGTATTAGTGGCTACATCACAATGGCAGAACCGTACTGTAGTCTGTACTCTCTTGTTTGGCCGATGGAAAGCAGCAAAACATCCTTTGTAGTGAAATAACAAATCAAGTGAAAATATATAGTTAATTATTATTCATATTGATAACATACACAGTGCGTTATGTACACAACAGCTGCTACGAAATCGTTGGATGTGGTATTGATCGGTGCAGGTAATTTCTGTAGTTCCCGACCACTAAAGGAGGGAGACGTTTTGATTGAGGCGTCGGCGAAACCAACCACAGACTGGCCCCATATGCAAATGCTGGACAGCCATGAGCGGAGTGAGTGTCGCTGATCCAACGGGTAATTGATTTCCTGGAAGGTTACCATGGTTGCGCCGAAGGGGGCGATTGAATATCCTTAGATCCTTCTCCTGCTGCTGCTGCTGTTACAGGCGCTGGCGCTATACTGGGGTCCTGAAGGTGGGCAGCTGGAAGGCGGGAGGGAAAAGAGGAGGGGGAAGGGAGAAAAAGAGGTTCGTGCCAGACAGCACAAGGTGATGGGTGTCAGTACTAGGTCTCCAGAGTAGATACAAGAAGAGTCTTAGAAATAAGTTTTCAAGGCTTCGTCTCTTGGAGATTTTTTTTTTTATATAGTTAGTGAAGAGGACTGAACGTGTTGTCTTCCAGGGTCACAAGCGAAATGGTCTTGACCATACAGTTCCTGTTTAGAGGTGACGCTAAAGGTGAACACTCGTCTGTTCTGGTTTTTGAAAGTGCGGAGAAGAAAGGACCATTTGAGGAGAGCCCGTGTGGGCTGTAATATATATATATATATATATATATATTATCCCTGGGGATAGGGGAGAAAGAGTACTTCCCACGTATTCCCTGCGTGTCGTAAAAGGCGACTAAAAGGGAATGGAGCAGGGGGCTGGAAATCCTCCTCCCCAGTCTTTACTTTTCCAAAAGAAGGAACAGAGTAGGGGGCCAAGTGAGGATTTTCCCTCTAAGGCTCAGTCCTCTGTTCTTAAAGCTACCTCACTATAATATATATATATGTATGTAGGAGGGTGAAAGGCCTGCATGGGATAAAGTAAATTGGAATGATGTGGCATACTGAAATCGATGTGCTCTCAATGGACTGAATCAAAGCATGTGAAACATCCAGGGTAAACCATGGAAAGTTCTATGTGGCCTGACTGTGGATAGGGAGCTGTAGTTTTGATGCATTACACATGACAGATAGGGAATGGATGTGAGCAAAAGTGGCCTTTCTTCATCTGTTCCTTCCACAACCTCGCTAGATTGGGAAATGGCAATCAAGTGCTACCTTACAATCATGGGAAACTGAGATCAAAAAAATATATATAGATCTATATTAATTTCAGTCATAATAATTTGAAGACTAACTTTAATTTCCATAACCCTATTAATTATAAGATCTCCCTCAAACTTTTTTTACACTATATTCATAAATCTTATGTGAGGAATATTTTGAAAAATAAAATTATCCACAATACATCTTAAATATCCAAATGGTGTTGCAAGTCCCACATAGATACTATCAAGCCAAATTTATAATTTTAAAATTTATTACTATTAATGACAGGTGGAGGGTGGCAGAATTGATCATGCCATGCATAACACAGAACCACTTCGTGCTTTAGAAGAAGTGCTTGCTTTAGAAGATGCTCTCACTACTGCTCTATCAATTTTAGATCTGAGTGAAACCCTTCTCATTGTTACTGCTGATCACTCACATGTAATGACCATCAATGGGTATGCCAACAGGGGAAACAATATTTTGGGTAAGTATCATAATCATGACCACCTAAAATATTTCACAATTTACTTGTTGCTTGAAGAATGACCATCTATATTTCTTAAAATCCACACATATGAGATGTGCATATCATGAACATCCAAATAGTTAATATTTATGTTAATTTAGTATATGAATGGTATGAGGAATAAGTAAACTGGAGAAATTAATGTAACACCTAAAAGTAATGTAATATTCAATCTGGACAATGATAAAAACGATAATGACTATAAAGCTGGGGGAAAAAAATCTCAATATTCAATACTGCTGAAGCCAATATAACAAAAAGCCATCACACAAATCCGATATTAATTATTTCTAATGAAAATAATACAAATTATACACTTCACTTCTTATTTGAGCAAATATTTCCATGTCTTTCATTAGACAATGATTCCCCCCCCCTTTTTTTTTTTTGAAGGCTCCAGTCACAGACAGAAGTCCACATCAAGGCCGGGCCCTAATTGAAATATAGAGAGAGTTGAGAAATTGGGAAAATCAGACAGGGAAAGTATTTTTTTCATTTGGAAAAATATCTTCGTGATAAATTTTTGTCAACTTTTTTAAAAAATTCTATGAACTTGTATAAAATCGCCCACTTAGCCATCGTGTATCGTTTGGTTTTGTCTGTATAATTCATACAAGGAAAAATGAATATAGTTCTTCGAGTCTTTCTCCGTATGGCTGATTTCACAAACAGGGCCAGCAATCAATAAGGCATACCTTCGTTTGGACTCTACCGAGCTTATGACATACGTCTCTTCTGCATTATGGAAGCTTTAGCTGCATGACCATCCCATGTCACGACCAACGCTCGAAAGGAAGTCTTTAAATCTTTCAGGGTTTCGTACGTCAACTTTTTTTGCGGCTAAGAATCCCACCAAACATTCTATTTGCTCTGCTACACGCAAGGAGGCGTTGTTCTGTACACTGCAGTTCGTTATTGATAACGACCCTAAGGTCCTTCTGTCAACAGTCAGGAGTTTGGAAAACATCATTCGTTCCTCACTTGTCATCTGTATGACCGATATGCATAACTCTTAACATAATTTTCGCAAAGAGCTTCACCTGCCGTGTCTAAGAACCACCGAGATATCTTGTCAAGACAATTTTGTAATTGTTTACAATCGCCTTCGGATATGGACTTGCTATCCAGTTCCACATCTGGCAAACGTGGAGACTATAATCCTCAATCCTGTCTCTAGAACGCTAATAAAGGCTATGAAGCAGATTGGCCCGCCCCCCGAAAACGAGAAATTAATAAAAAAGAGATCCCTGTGGTACACCACTTGCTATGTCCGGCCACTCCGTCTCCCTACCGTCCAATGCAATTCTTCTGTTTTCTGTCCATTGGTCAGTCATAAATCCAATCTCAGAATTCAGTACTAATACCATGAGACTTGATCCATTTCTTTAATACTAAAAGGTATTATGAAACTTTCGGTAGACCAAACTACACGACATTTTAGACTCCAAGTTGCTGTACCCGAAATGAATTCATTCGGGGCGGAATCTCTCTTCTTGCGTTGGTTATGTGCTATTAAATTGTTAAATTCCAATACGGCTACAGTAATATTCTCCCAAATGATGGCTACCATTATTACTTTCTTTTTTTTTTTCAAACTGAGGATTATTTTGTAAAACAAATAGCTACGTACCGGTTGTAATCAATACTAGACCATTGCTGGCATACGTAACCTTTTAGAAAAAACTAAGTCTACCCTGGAGTCCCCCCCCCCCCCCCCCCCCCCCGCTCCCCAATACTTGAACTAGCAATAGGATTATTACAAAATATCAACGTTACATATTTTAACATGAAAGTATAAACAAGAGGTACCCTTGCAACCCTGAAGTATTCATGTGATACAGTTGTCCAATCGTGTTCATAGGCAAGAGGCAAGAGGTGAGGCAAGAGTGAATGTTAATTAAACTTGGACTTAAACGCTTTATCGTACGTTGATAGCTGACTCAGACGTGGTGATGTGACAGATCATATGTGCACGCTGAAGTTAATAACCGTGTCCTTTGTTATGATTAAGCCTCATGGAAAATTCATGAATTTATGAATTTTTACAATATCAAAATTCTAATATTGGGTGGTATAATCTTTGTTTCACAATGGATGCATTAGACTGTTCACAATTTGCGTCTGGTTGTTTGATATGAAAATGGATATTGAATAAGATGTTTTGTAAATGTGTGATTTCTACGCAATCCGACTCAAATTATATTTCGATGTGAAGCAGATACTGTTGTTTTTAGTCTTGCTCTTATCAATTAATATTTCTTTATATATGTATATATATATATATATATATATATATATATATATATATATATATATATATGTGT
>JAYMFT010151219.1:0-12615 GCA_038088735.1 Panulirus argus
ATATTTCAATTAGGGCCCGGCCTTGATGTGGACTTTTGTCCGTGACTGGAGCCTTCAACATAAAAAAAAAAAAATAATATTCTATAGAGGCAATATAGGACTTACAATAACGACACAAAATGGCTAAATGATAGAATAAAACATCTAATAGGGCAGATGAAGGGCTTGTACAACAAGGTGAAACGGGGGGAAACACAGCTAATGCAAATTAAGAGAATTGTATTATAAGAGATTAGAAAGTTTAAGAGAAATTACGAAATTAAGATAGCTAACGAACCAACGCCAAGGGATTTTTTTCATATTTACAGAACGAAGGTTAGGGAGAAAATTGGACCTGTCAAATCACATTCTGGTAGATTAGTTGATCGTGAGACTGAAATATGTGAAGCTCTTCTTAATCACTTCATATCAGTATTTACGCTGGAGGAGAATACAGTAAATTTACAGGGGGGATGAAAGCGAAAAGTTATGCGATATAGAAATAAATGAATTAGATATTTTGAAACAAATAGAACGAGAGTCGTGGGCCAGATGGTACTTATGCGAGGGTCTTGAAAGAATGTAAGGAGGAAGTAAGTGTTCTGCTTTTAGATATGTTTAAACAGTCTCTGGAGTCAGGAGTAGTTCCTAAGCAATGGAGGACACCAAATGTCGTTCCCATTTTTAAGAAAGGGTATAGATCCATTGCCTCTAATTATCGTCCTACCAGCTTAACATCTATTGTGGGAAAATTTCTTGAATTAATTATAGCGGACAAAATACGGGAACACTTGGAGAAACATAATCTCGTTAGGGATTCACAACATGGGTTTACAAAAGGGAAGTCATGTGTCCGTAACCTTTTCTCCTTCTTTAACAAAGTATTTGAAACTGTTGATCAGGGTAAGAGTTATGATATTGTTTACTTAGACTTAAGTAAGACTTTTGACAGAGTACCTCATGAGCGTCTGCTCAGAAAAGTAGAGGCACACGGCGTTGGGGGTTGTGTAATAAATTGGATTAGAGCATGGCACACTGACAGAAAACAGAGGGTATGCATTGACGGAGTTGCATCGGACCGGGGCAATGCAGTCAATGGTGTTCCGCAGGGTTCAGTCTCGGGTTCGTTCTTGTTCATTATATGTTTTAATGATTTGGATATGGGAATAACCAGCGACTTAGGTAAATCTGCTGATGATGCAAAGATAAGGGCCGTAATAAACTCAGATGATTCAGTGAAATTGCAGAGGGACTTAGACAGATTATCAGAGTGGGCAGGTACATGGAAAATGGAATTCAACATAGACAAATGCAAAACACTTTGTGTGGTTAAAGACAGGAACACTAATTCCAAACTGGACAATATTACTATCGGTAAAACAGAATGTGAAAGAGATTTAGGAGTATTGGTGAGCAAAGATCTTAGTCCGCGTCAACAATGTATAAAAGTGCGATATAAGACTAATAGGATGTTAGAGTTCATTGCAACTTTATCTTGCGTTGGTGAGACCACATTTGGATTATTCGGTACAGTTTTGGGCTCCATACTATGCAGCTGCTATCGACTGTTTAGAGGGAGTACAAAGGCGAATGACAAAAATGATCCCTGGAGTTAGAAACCTCACATGAAGAAAGGATAAAAAGGCTGAATTTACACTCCCTTAAAAGGAGGAGGACTAGAGGGGATACGATTGAAGTTTTTAAATGGGTTAAGGGCATTGATAAAGGTAATATGAATAAAGTTCTTGGAATGGCGTCATTGGACAGGACAAGAAATAATGGATTTAAATTAGAAAAAATAGCTTCAGGTCGGATGTGGGTGAATTTTGGATCGGGAAAAGGGTAGTAGATTTATGGAATAAGTTGCCAGGTACAGTGGTGGAAGCTAGGTCTTTAGGTATCTTTAAACGAAGGTTGGATGTGTTTATGGGATCAGCTGGTTGGTTGTAGGGCGGACAGACTTAGGACCTGCCTAGCATGGGCCAATAGGCCTTTTGCAATGTCCTCACTTTTTATGTTCTTATGTATTTCTTTTTTCTTTTTTTTTTTGTTTTACCTTAAGGCTTCCGCAAAATCCTTAGTTTAGTTTTAATACTTTATTCCTTGATAGAGGAATCGAGATCCCAGTGATGTCACTAGTCTGTGTTCTGTGATCAGGGATCAGTATATCTCGCTCAAGCACTTAAACCCAGCGTTGAGTAACGATATAGTCGAACTGTTGCCTTATTTCTTATATATTTTCTCGACTATTGGTTGGAGTATCCAAGACCTGCTAGAGGCCTGGTGAAGGCGCTACATAAAAGATAAACTAAGTTAACAATTCATATTAACGAAGTATTGAGTTCCACCTGAGTCAGGCGTGGAGTGATGATATCCACTGCTAAGGCTATGGTCAGATGCTGACCATCGTTTACCATTGCGGTATTGTGGTGTTTCTTGTATTTTCTGACTGTAGACGAGAATGAATTTTCATCTTATTATTCTCATGTATCGTAAATAAGAAAAAAAAATGCAAATAATCCTTCAGCTTATGGAGCATTTACGTAAAAACTTCTTTCCTAGAATTAAGGTAAGGATGGTCGGCATCAATTTGAAGTCACCCATGTATATGGAAAAAGTAATCAGATCAGCAGATTACATGGTGTTGTAATTGCTAGATTAAGGCTAGGCTATAGGTACTACTGGCGCTTTGGCCTATCTGCAGATGTTAATCGTGTAAATTGTTAAGTTTGTGGTCAAAGATTTAGACACAAACTAGAACACAATGTCTTAGAACGTAAAAAAATAGAGCCGTTTAGGGATAGATCTAAACAAACCTTGCAAGAAATGTCACAACACCTTATTGTTAATGACAACATGCCTGAAATTTTAAGTTTGTATCCGCTTTTTGCATCTAGTAGGTAGAGCTTAACATATGAAACTCTGTAACTATGTAATGCATGTAATATCAACCCACTGGGGTCTGACCAAGACCCTTTGTGACCCCTGTAATCCTTTTGCGCTACCGCTCACAGGATGAGTATGGGGTGCACAATAAATTTGCCGGGGTTTTCCCGGCACAAATTAACCATGTCCGCAAAGAGATTACACACAACTTGCTTGAAATAGATTCCCGATTTATCATTTACAATAACCTGTATTTACTTTCTTCGTGTCGTAGGCTTAGGTTGCGTACAAAAGTCCTTATCGACAACAGTCTTTACGTGACATATGAAAGGCTAAAACAACAGTGAACTTGAGAAAAAAAGAGTAATGCAGGAGGTTTGGAAAAATGTCTGAGGAATAAATATGATTTGATAATCTACTGATAACCTATCGTATACGATACAGAAAGACAGCACTTTATGTCATGCATTGGAAAAATAGAAAGGTGAAAAACAATCTCGATAACCAACATGATTAATACATGCCTTACCGGCTCGTACGACACGACTCAAGAACTGAATGTCATTTACTGAGTTTAACCGACTAAACCATTCTAATTTACACGGTCGTACCAACATCATGGCACTGAGAAAAACCGGAAACACACACACACACACACACAAACGTCAAAACTAGAATATGCTTCTCAAGTTTGGTCGCCTAAAGAAGCACGTAGGGCTAATACAGAGGGTCCCGAGGAGGGCAGCAAAGATGGTACCAGAATTAAGAGAGCTGTGTTACGGGGAAAGGTTAGAGGCGTTAATGAGCTCATCTTAGAAAGGACAAGAGTGAGGGGTGACCTGATCACTTCCCTTAAGTTTTCAAGCTGATCGACAAGGTGTGCACTGAACAGTTCTTCGAGAGATGTAGATATTAAGCAACCTGAGGACTTAACATGAAACTAAGTAACTTGTTAAAATGGATGTAAAGAAATATAAGAGTGGTGAATGAATGGATCAAAATGGCCGAGGATATAGTGAGCACAGAAAGCGTACGTAAATTTAATAAATCATATGATCGCAGAAAATGTTCAAGAGATGGGCCTCGCGAGTATAAAACTCCTTCCCCGTAGAGAACAAATAGGTGATTACACACACGGGTTTCCATGGAGTTGTGTTTATATGTCATTCACCGTGATTCATGCACGGGCCCGCCCGTGTTCTAATTATGGTTACGGCAGTTAGCCCACAGCCATCCCAACTATTCATCCCCCTGTTGGTTCTGGTCGATAAATGGGGTACCTGGCTTCGGCTGGGGAGTTTCACTACAGCTGAGACGATGAGTGGCAGCAAAGATGTACCATATGGATTCATCTCACTACAACTTCGCTTCTAAAAAGGATAGTAAATTCTTTTTTAACATATTCGACTAGGGCCTTATTAGGGGCGAGGTCACTGATTCAGACTCATGCTACATAACCAAATCAGAAGCCACAGTCAGTGTTTCTCATCCTCACCAGGGAATCGGGCTCTTAGCTGGTTTTCTGCAATCACCATAGTGAGGTGTAGAAGGATACTTCTTACAGAAGTGAGTCAACCCTTAAGTGCATGGAAATAGGCATTGATGGAAAGGGCCCTGACCGACTTCGAGATATTTCAAGGAAGGCAGTGATTCGTGAGTGTGGTGAATTCGGGCAGGAGATTTTCAACAGTTCTGAGGACAGAAATGTTAATTACTTTTAGATTTCAGAGTGCTTCACTTGTTCAGTCCCAGACTCTTTTCATTCTTGAAGGGCTATTGGCTCTGTGATGATGATGTCAACTGCGTATCACAGATGCTACTTCGTAGTTCCTTCTTCAGACTCCGAACCGATTTCATTTTTGGGAATAGTTGTTTCTTTATTACTGTAGTTAATGTCTGGCATCCTTGCCTCCGAAAAGCCTTTCTTTCTTCCTTTCCTTTTTCAAGGTCTGTTTGGTATTTTTTGGAAATTTATCTTTTTTGAAATGAAAGATAGTAAGAAATTCAGAGTTGTCCTCTCACTGAAATTCACTGACTGCAATGGCTGAGAAAAAAAAAGTAAATGACGTTTGCTGAGAAAGTAAGACCGCGCTGCCAGAGAGAGGCAGGCTGTGCCAAGCCTTGACGGCATGAGACGTGATGACCTTTAAAGGAGGTATGTGGATCTGGACGCTGACTTTAGCAGGGAAACTTGAAGTATGTATATGAGGCAATGTTTTTGAGGCGACAGTGTAATGGTCGCTATCAGATCGTCAGGTTGCTCCCTTCTGGAGACTACCGGGATCTAGGCTATTCCTGAATCACAGCTGTACATGTACAGGAGATCGTTAGCATAAATGTTGCTATCATTGTTAAAAATTTATGATGCGCTTCTTTTGTTACCACTCTGACCTACCTGCCTATGATAGTACTTACTCTCTGATGGATTTTTGCACTGTGAAAAAAATTCGGAAGATAAAGAACCTCAAAACCCGAGAAGGTCGTTAAAGAACAATTTCTGTGAGTTATTTGTTGTCAGTGAGCGGTAAGTTCCTTTATCTTCAGACAGATAAGAATGAGGTTAGTCCCAGATGATTGAAATGTTATTTTAAACAAAATCTTTTCATTATGATTAAACATATTACTGGTTGATAACTAAAAGTGGGTTGAGGGAGACTGATGAGTTACAAAGATGATTAATAAGGAGGAAGAAACTGGGCTGCATATGATTCGTTGATGATGGTTAGCTGAGAAACAGGAATAAAGACGCAGTACTAGGCTGATTACATAATGAATTAGGACCTCTTTGCCTATGTGGCTCGTACATTGACATGCAGGAGCCTGTGATTGCTCTGTGTTATAGATGACCTCATTTGAGATGTTATAATCCATCACAAGTTACAAGTATTCACTGCGAACTAGAAAATATATCTAGCACCCTGACCTCTAGAGAAGCTGACGACACACAGGATGCAGTCCCTTCACTGTCTCACCACTGGCAGTGAAATTTACTCTATCACGAGAGCTCAATAATCCAGATCACAGTACAGAGAAGTGACGGTGTACAAAAGCAAGAATTACACAACAAAGCTATAGTAAACTACTATAGTAAACAACAGATTCCTGTCGTTCCTTCAGAGTACTTTACGCCAGTGTTACCTCATTTCGATGAAAGTTACACACCAAACCTCAAATACAAAAGGTGCTCAGTGATCAATCGAAAGCTACCCGTAAACATCAAGTGATTCCCTAGTGCCATGGACACCATTTGATAACAGGATTAGCAACATTACGTCACCTTTTCCATGTCGGCTGTAGATCGGCTGCTCTACTTGCCTGAGAATACTTTTGTAGGGTCTAACCAAACTTATGGCTTTGACTACATCCCTTTATCTGCTGGGAGATAATCTCGAAATCACTATAACTTTCATGAACTTGATTTGCTCGAGAGGTCTGTTAGCCATTTGCATGGCCTTGTCTTAACATTTAATGCACTCGAGAGAGAAAGAAAAAAGAATCCTAGAGAAAAGAAAGGTAGGGCATATGCAAAAATAATTCAAGGTCATGTAGAAGTGTTCTGAAACTAAAATGTTACGTGAATTAATGCACTGCAGGCCACAACCATACTGAAGCAGAGACAGGATCCATAAATCTTCATGGGCCACCCCACAAACCCCCCCCTCCCTCTCTCTCTTTCTCTTGCCAGAGGCCTCACGCTCTGTTTCCTCCTTGCTCTACTTCCCACACTGTGCCTAGCTTTAGCTGCATCAGTGCCAAATCATTTATGTCCCTAACTCTCGGTTATTACTGTTTTTCGTTCCACATAAGAATTTTTTCAGTTGGAATTCGTGTGACTTATTTTTTGATTTCTTCACTGAATATATTTGTCTGCTTTGCTGTTCCTTCTCCTTTCTCTCTTTTTACGACCCAGTGATAGGTAGGCAACACCGCACCAGCAATCCTGTTTTCTGTTCCTCACAATATCTGACTGCCGTTCGACTTTGTCCCCATACGCCCCATGACTTGCTGCACCTCTTGCCTCCAGACCTCCTGCCTTTTCTGCCAGAAACCTTTGACCTAAATTTTTCTATAAATCATGAAGGATTATCTCTTCATGAAAACTTATTTGCCCAGCTATGATTTGGGAATTTTTCCTTTGTCTTTTCCCATCAATCGTTCGCTGGAGAGGCTTAACAAAAAGAGCTAGAGACGCAACAGGTTCAGGAACGGCCGATGAATGATGTAAGGAACAACCTCCTGGTATGTTGTGCTGTCCAAGCCCCGTCCACCTTGGTTGGTCACGTAGCCATCCTTCTGGTTAGCAAATGTTGATGGGATTAGAACTTTATTGATGCATGTGAAAATTGATCAGTCGCTTATGGACGTGGGAAGTGAAACGAAAACTTTATATCTAACCAGCAGATGCACTATGTTAGATAAAGACCGCGATGTCATCAGCCAAGCCCCTCGCTCCAAGGATAGATGATATCCCCTGTCAAAGCCTTCCCAGCAAAGAAAACGATATCTTCAACCGATCTCTCCTTCCCAGGATACACAGTGTTTCCAGACACATCTTCCTTCAAGAATAAAAGATATATCCAGCAAGGTTCTCCCTCAACAGGTGAACGATTCTTCCGGTAAGATCCCTCCCGCCAAGGATAGATGATATCTCCAGGCAGACCCTGCCATTCATGACAGATGATGTGACCAGCTACACCCTCCCTCCCTACCTCTCTGGATGAGAAGGATTTTTACTTCTCCCATCGGGATACATTCCTTCTTTCTTGATAATTTCACACTCAGCTAGGGTAATCGTCTATCGTGTCTAAGATAACCCACCACTTTCCTCTACTCCAAGAGCCTTCCCCTTAAAAGAAAGCCTCACCGTTACCTCCTACCTGTCCACTCTAACCTGGCAACCAAGATAAGTTGCTGTATTTCCAGACGGACAACTGCCGACGCCTAGAACGCAAGGGATGGAGGAAGTCTACTGATACAGTGTGTACCATGGGCCATTTTTGTCTTCAGTTTGGAAAGCTGACTGGTTGGTAGTAGATGCAATGGAATGCGTCCGAGGGCCAATCCTCCCTCTCTTATGATTCAAACACAGTGACTATACCTTTCTCATACCACAAACCATCATGTCCACTCCCCTTTCATACAACTGACCATAATTACCTAACCTTTCTCAAACCACAAACCATCATTGACCACACCTATATCATAACACAAACTAACATGACTACACCCCTCTGATTTCGCTAACCATTATTACCACATTTCTCTCATAGCACCAACCATCATGAGCATACCCCTCTCATACCACAGACCATAATTACCACACCCCTCTCATTCCACACACCACCATCAGCACATCCTTCTCTTAATTCTGGTGTCATCTTTGTTGCTCTTGCCTCTCTTTTCTCAGTTTGCTCTATTTGTTCTTTGTGCCTTTTCAAGAGCGGTGACCAAACTTGAGAAGCAGATGCTAGTTTTGACCTGTTGTCGGCTGTGAGCAGCACGCTGAATATTTCCTTATACATATGCTTGAATGCCATTCTAATATTTGACAAGAGACAGCTTATCTCCTTTACTGTTCTAATGTGACACTCTGGCAACAGGCTGGCGACTATGCCAACTCCCAGTTCCCTCTTCCACACATATTGCTTCAGAGTGTGTGTGTGCCTGCGTGTGTGTGTGTGTGTGTGAAGTTGCTTATATCAAATCAATATATTAGCATTATAATTATCGTGCTTTCCAATCTTAACGAAGGATGTGTGTAAGTTACTTATAATTGCAAACCAATACTTTTGTCTACTCTACTTACAACTAGTCCTTATCATTTGAGAATGGAAGGAAGTCTGCTATCCTTTTTTTTAATGTTTCTTTAAACGCTTGTTCCGTTGTTCGTTCTGACGGCTTCATCATCCTCTCCGTTCCAGACACGAATGTTCATTTCAGCGTACCATTCGATTTTATATCAGTTCCAAATACACAAGACAGACCTACCGACAGTTTCACATACCGTTGGATGGCAACCCTAGTTAGGTCCCCTGACAGTAGTAATACACCGCCTCCCTCTCATCTGGCCAAGGACGGATAATGTCTCCAGCAATGGACGCTAATAGGAGTGCCTCCCTCTGGGTCTACCCGCTTACCAAATTGCCTTCCTAGTCTCCCTCCCAACCAACACACCCCTGAAATCATTCCACCACTCTTTGCAGCCTTCTTTCTAACCAACGGTCCTCCATAACCACTCCATCACTTTTTGCTCCCCTCTATCTACTGCAGAAACATGTGCCAATCATGATCATAACAAAGGAAAGGAAATATGCCGAGAAAATAAAAATTAAGGTAATAGATAAGCGTTCCTTATGTGTTTGTTGACCTGAATCTTAAAGGTTTAGACAGCTATGGAAAGCTTTAAAAAGCTATAGAAAGATGGAGAAACGAAAGTAGGAGGAAAATTCCGGTTTCGCCGTTCCAGTAAACAGGGAAGCATTGTAATGATGAACCGTCGTGTGGCTGGTTTCCAGACAGAAACTATGGGAAACGTCAGCCAAGTGCATGCTATAGGTCTAAGCCATAGTGGCAAAGACCTGTTACAAATAGTTCAGGAGAGCTTTGAACAAAATGATACCTGCAGAACAGAAAGAAGTCAAGAGCGCCCCCGGAGATGGAAAGGGATAGTTGATATGAATGAATAAGGTGGAAGGTTTTTGATTCCAATCTTGCCAAGAGTGGACTGGAAGAGATGCCCATGATCAGTACTCCATCCCGGGTAAGTAAAACATTTGTAGATATGGAGAAGCTGCTCATGCGAGACTTAATTGCCCTACTTGTACGAAACGCCTAGCTTCTGGGATAAAATTCTGTAATGTTAATCTCATGAGGTTTCGAAAATAGAGAAGACATGGTTATGAACAGCTTGTTTATGTAAATGCAGTGGTGAACCGTGGTGTCTTGTTCATCTTGTTATTTTCTTGTGTCACCTAAGCTGTATCAGTGGAGCTTAATTCAATAGTTTTCCATTGTATTGTTCAAAAGAATTTATATGTAAACAGAATCATTTTATGATTATTCTAACAACGGGATTCATCCCTCATACGGTAAAATATGACATATAACAAGGGAACGAATATGAAAATGTATTCATATATATCAGTATTCAGCCAGCATTTTAAAAAGTTCTGCATCTGGCATTGTTTATGAGAGTAAAGCACAGAAGTCATATATCAATGTGACCTGATTGTTTATTATGATAATTTCAATGGACAACAGTGTTAGATAATGAGTACAGGCACTTTATGACGAAAGCCAGTGGCAATTGTCAAAGCAAATCAAATATGTCATTTTTAACGATAACAGTCACAGAACAAACATATGTGCTCACTGAACCCTAAAGAAAAAGTCTGTGTAAAAAATGGAATGAATGACCCAAGAAATAATTCAGTGCATAAGAACACATGATTTTGTACGCAACTAATATAATCTCGAACACGGACTTTTGAGCGTTTTGTGCAATATGTTATGATCAGAGCACTTGATTTTCCTAAGTCTTAGTCCGGTATGTCATTCTATATGTAGTTTTTCGATATATTTTATCATCTGTAATTTACCAGTAATCTCCAAGAAAACATTTCAGTGTAGATAATAATTTTCTTTATATCATATCTTTGAAAAAAAGAAAATTGCCATGAGAAGATTATGGCAGTCCATGACCTGGCATAACATACAAGCGCATCTTGAGATCTGACCTCTGACGTGGCTTGACCTGTGTTATTATCATGCGTTAACAATTCTGAATTAACCAAAAGCAGCATAACGAATTTGGGGACGCAAAATGATACCGTATTCTCAGCATATGAAATATTCTTAACAAAATTTCATACCTCATACCTCGCGATGGGGATAATGTAGCAAGGGATACCGAGAGTTGGTTGTGTTATATATAAGAATGTAAAGGAATGCAAGCAGGAACAGACTTACAGGTCCTTTCGAGGCTGTTTCTAACAGTGAAAAAGATTAGTAGCACAGACCATAGTGTTGGAATATCAGAAGCACAGACCTTCTTGCTGGATTACCAGAATAATAGACCTTCGTGTTAGAAGATCAGAGGCATAGACCTTCGTGCAGGAAGATCAAAAACATAGACCTTAGTGCTGGATAATCAGAATCATAGACCTTCGTGTTGGATGATCAAAAGTATAGACCTTCCGTTTGGATTATCAGGATTATAGACTTTTGCGGTGGAAAAAGAAAAACGAATCCTGTTAACTTTGTACCTACGGAGATGCAAATGATGTCAGTTGTGGAGTTGAAGGAAACAGTTTGTCAATTCTATTTCTAAACTTATCTACGATGTTGCTTTAGCTAATTTTTTTGAATTACTTCTTATGTTTACAAATCTGCCAAAAAAAATTTTTACCCATGAGTATATATCCATTACTACAAGTGATATCAAACAAATATAATCATAAATATCAGCTTAGGTCAAGATTACCAAAACCTATAGCAGGCTTTCGTAGAATTTGTTTAACCTGTAAAGATAAATTTTGCGAGTGAACTGATGAACAATGAAGTTTAGTGTACATGACCCTAGTTCTCGATGTTAGGATCACATCTGGTGCTCATGTACATGAGCTGTTCCCGCCGAGGCTGACAATCTAGGTCAACGTAGTGTATAAGGCTGGTGCCACGTAGCGCTCTCCGACTTTTACGTTTATTACGTTGTTTATATCACAACGTCTGTAAGTTTTTATAGTGAACATAGTAATAAGAAAATCTTAGGGACTTTTCAAAACACGCCTCATTGACAAAGCATTAGCGATCAAAACAAGGAAGTGCCTAATTTATAACGTTTTCTCTTTTCCAAAAAGTAAGTTTAATAATGTTCTTTAAATATCTCATAGTTTTATTGCTAGCAAAATATCCTAGGCTAAAAGAAAAAAATGCCATTTTCTACTCCGTTTACAAGCATCTTGGACATGCGCTGTGCTGTTCCAGTATCCCTCCCGTGCGGACCAGGTTCTTTCCGTCCACATGCAGTCATTGCCGCAGTCGATGGCGTGGGTGGACACCCCTCCCTCATGACGTCACTGCAGCCAACGGCAGCGTGGGCGGACAGCCAAGAATACTGTCAATACCAGGCAAGCTTTGAGGTATTCTCGGCTGCGGTGGAGATAATGGAGCATCAGCTTTAAAGTTTGTTGAAGAGGGTTTTGCTGGAAGGAGACTGTAACAACTTCCGGCATGGTTTTATTATATGCTCTGGTTTCACGCTCTTGAACTCCACCCTTTGTTACGTGATTGTTTTATCTCCATATCCTCAGCCCTTAGACTCTCCCCACCCCGTCTTTCCTAGCTTCCCGATACCTGCACCTTTACACTCTTCCTCAGCGTCCCTGACGCCCGCACCTTTCGACTCGACCCTCCTTTCCCTTGTGTCTTGCAACCCTCGACTCTCTTTCCGTCGACTTTGTCTCGTACTTCTCCTTCTTGTTCCTCTCGTCTTCTGAGTCTTTCAACTCCTCTCTCTACCCACCTTCATATGTTGAATCTTTCAACGCTTCCCTCAACCCCTCCCGCCTCATTTCCAACACCCCATAAATAGCTGGTTTCTTGTTTGACAAATTTAACCCTCCAGCTACTAATCTTAAAATATGCCTACGGACCCTTCGTCTCACCTTCATATCTATCATCACGGACTAGTGTGATCAACATATATATATATATATATATATATATATATATATATATATATATATATAT
>JAYMFT010151230.1:0-12615 GCA_038088735.1 Panulirus argus
CATACTGGTGATCAGAGAGAAGACTGTGATTTTCGAGGTGTTTAAGGATATGGGAGTTGAGGAGGGATTCAAAGACTCTGGAAATGGTAGATGTCAAAGCAACAGGACGATAGTTAGAGGGACCTGAACGGTCATACTATTACCTGTATTATTGTACAAACTGCCATTTGTTCTTAATATTACCTCTACTAGTCTTTCAGTTGTTACTTGGTCAGACTGCTCCTTTCACTACTTGTGTCAACTGGTTCTTGATCTTAGTGTTGCTTGTATTGCTTGCATCAATGAGGATTGTTTTTCATGTCTGTTCCATATCTCCTTGGCTCGAAATGTAAAACTTAATCTTCTGCTTCTTTCATACCACATTCCTTACCTACTTTCTATTTTCCTTCTTCCATGAATTTATATTCTCTCTCTCCATTTTCTCTTCCTCCGTCCTCCTGACTATAAAGGAAATACAAAATCTTTGGATTGCTCTTCTCACTGCGATGGTCGGCAGGTCGCGTTTTTACCCTCTCCTCCCCCAATGCTCTCGACATTTTACATAGGAATGAATACCAGTTGGTCACTATCGCTACTGGCAGGCGCCGCTCCTGGAACGGCCAGAAATGCAGTGCTGTGACTGCAACCATCACATGAATACCAAGATTTAGCACGGCAGTCGGTGCCTGAGACCCGTCGAGAGTATCGTGTGTCTCTCCTGTAACTCGTTCCTCAACTGTCTTGGCCTGTATGGTACTTTCCTGTTGGATGTTCATCTCTGCTAGTCTCGTTCCGGCTCAGGCCTTCGCCAACGTTAACCAAACAACATTAGTCTGTAGCCACTAGTTTGGTCATCCTATTCGACTATTCCTTGCAAAAGAATCAAGCTGTGTAGACCGAAAGTAGATATTATCAGCAGGAAGATTATTATAAATGTCACTTTATACTGCAGCACATCTATGGTACCAGGCCACATGGCAGAAAAAACAATAACTTAAACTGGACAACCAGTTATCGATATTCAGGGTTCGACACTGGTTTCTGGACCAGTTACGGTAGGGTCATTATTTACTTGATCAACTAATTCTGGGCCAATCACTACCAGACCAATATATTCCACAGCAGTTATTGATAGACCAGGCTCTGCTATTATAGTATCTACTCTCATTTACAGCCACATCAGCCATTTCACAGGATTTTTTGTTGCTGTTGTGTGTTTGAATATAGCTTTCCTTCACATCTATCCCACCGTAGAATTCTTTACAGAAAAACTCTTGACTATCATTGTAAACCGCTTTAATACTGTATAATGTATAAGTAATAAGTTGTATAACATGAAAGCAAAGGCGCATAACAAAGCTCCTTGTAAACCAGAAGATGCAGGTAGGTTAAAACAGAAGACTTCTTATGGCAGGACAGTTGTCCTTTACCTTGAGGCAACAGATAAAAGAGTTTCTTTCACTGGAGGAGAGCTGCCACAAGATGCGATATGTAACACACGGACTAGCATACGAAGAGAGCTGTCTAACAAAGCAACATGTCACAGGAGAGCTGCCACAGGAGACTATTACAGAAGATTTGCCCGTAGAGGCAGCATATAATACGAGAGTAGTCTTGAAAGAAAGTATAAGGGGAGAGTTGCCTCTAGAGGCAGCATACAGCAAAAGAGCCGCCCCGCAGGAAGCCTGAGGAATGCAAAGGTGGTCCAGTAAATGGGTGTGGAGTGGGTTCTCCCCGCTACCTGTGCCTGCACTCCTCGCCTGAATGTTAATGGCCAGCCTTCCATGCGCTGCCTCACGCCTTACCTCACACCTCCTCCGCCACCTCAATACATCCTCCTCGATTTCTGGAGCCTCGAAGCGAATATCATGATAAAAGTTCCGGCGCGCATACCGAGCCAAGCGCGAGTTAACTTCTTGTATGATCTTCATCTCTTTATGCTTGACGTTGAGGGTACAGACCATCAGGTTCAGGCAGGCTTCGCTCAAAGCTTATTAATAACGTCCATAAGTTCACCTCTCGGTTCTAAGCCCTGTCAGTACTTTTGTATGGTAATGGATATGATTTTTATCTTAAAGATGTAACCCTTTCCACTACCTTTGGTAGTTGTATGTCCCATGGTGTATAACGTGTGACTACCATATCTAGGCAGGTTATCTCCTTCACAGATTTCAGACAGACAACTTAAACGCTAAACTGATGCATCGGTTTGGCCGGTAAATCTTAAAAGATGTGGCACTGTGGTCCTATCATGTGCAGCAATCATTAGCTGATAACATGAATAGTTCTTAATTTTCATTACTATTACACTAATAGAACTGTACCAACATTTGTTAGTGATAAGACGGTTATATAAAAATACCCAGAAGTTTTAGAAATGTGCAACATTCAGAACACAGGCAGGTGTAGCCTGGAGGGCAGCCGTGAGTAAGGGATGTTTGGTCCAGACGGGTGACGGAGACGTAAGGAACGTCGATCACATGTAAGAGTGTAACTGCAGGTCATAATTTGCACCACGTGCACCAGCGGCAACACACGCTGGAGCAGGAGAAATAGATAGATAGATAGAGAGACAGACAGATAGAGAGAGAGAGAGAGAGAGAGAGAGAGATGGAGGGAATCAGCAGCAACAGGAAAATAGTTACCTAAAGTCCGGACAGATGTTGAAATATAAAAAAATCACGAACAAAAAATATGATCTTTGACACTTGCCGCCCTGCACGATGTCATGGGTGGGAATTGTTCATTTTCTCCCCTCCACCCCCACCCCCTCTCTCTCTCTCTCCTTCCCATAATCATACAAAATTAACACCACTACGGCACGCCTAATTTGACCTCCAGCTTCTGCGTCATGTTCGCTGCCACCATCTATTTCTACAGCTGCCGCCGTCGGCCAGCGTACAAGTGCGCTACCTGATACGATCTCCGAACCAACTCCAGCACTCACTCAAAGCTCTGCCAGGAATTTCCACTTGGATACATAAGTCACCAAACGATACTTACAATTCATCTATCTGCAATGATCTCATCAAATGTTTACGTAATGTAAGGGCTAATTAATAGAAAATTAATAGCAATAAAACAGATCCCACATAGGATATATATCGCAACGGGTTCAGCAAGGAACTGTTAGGAAAATGTCGGTCTCCCTCCCCAAGAGTTAAGCATACTTAACCCATCATACTGATCAAGATGCTGCTGGAGAAAGGCTAGGTGCCAAGGGATGGAAAAAAGGCAAACGTCATATCCATCTATAAGACAGGATACCTGGAAGAGGCGCTAACGAGTGCCGTCTGTGAGGTAACGGAAAAGTTAATCAGAAAGGAAATGGACGAGTTTCTACCGAGGAAAAATTACCTATGTGTGAGGCAACACGGATCTTGGGAAAAGATTTTTATGAGAAAGTAAGCTTCTCTCAGACAAAAGGAGAGGCCGGTCGATTGTCTGTATCGTGACTACCAGAAAGTATTTGATACTGTAGCGCATGGGAGGCTGATTAAGAAGCTGGATCAGCAGGCACGAATATGGAGGAGACTCCTCCAGTGGATAGAAGATGATCTCAAGTGACAAGGAACCAAGGAAACATGTCAGAGGAACCTTCCCCAGCTGGGTGCAGGTCACCCGTGGAGTGCCCCAGAGCTTTATTTTGGGACTTTTTTTTCTCTTGATTTACGTTAATGTCTTGCCAGAATGTATGGACTCGTACCTGAATATGTTTGCATACGATGCAAAATTCATAGGGAAAGTGAAAAGCAAGCTTGACTGGATGTACTTACAACTTGATACAATGTTGATGAACTTCATCCCTAACGAATGTAAACTAAGGAGAACGGGAACGAGTGAAAGAAGGCCTTAACATGATTATTATCGGGTAGGAAAAAAGCTTCGGGGTTCTTTGTAAAAGAAAGACTTGGAAGTTGACATGGTCGATAATCTGTCGCCAGAGTCTGACATTACGAGGACAATCAAGGAGACAAAGCGTCTGCTGGTAAATACCAAAATAACTATGAATCATTTGGATAAGGAAATACTTAAACATTTCGTATCCTACATAAGGCTAAAACTAGAATATGATTTTCAGAATTGGTTACCTCACTTATAAAATCACAAAGAGCTATGAAAGAAGGCTCAGAAGACAACAGCAACGAAGACACTAGAATTAAGAAAACACAGTTACAGGGAAAAGCTAGAAGCCTTAAGTTTGCCTTCCATAGAAGAGACAAAAACGAGGGATGACCTGATCACATCCTTTAAGTTTTTTGCTAAACTGATGATGAAGGCAGCAGGCAGTTCTTCGAAAGATGTAGAGATAAAACAACCAGAGTATATAACGTGAAAATGATCAAAAAATTTGTTAAAAAATTACGAGGAAGTGCTTTTATAGTGTAAGAATATTGGATGACTGGAGTAAAGTGATCGAAGATATGGTTAATGCATACACAGAGGACATACCTGCAGGATGTAAACCTGATCCTATTTTCAAGCTAAACCTCAGACAGAGTTGGGCATATCCAAAGGCCAAACCCGCAGGGAAGCGAATCAGAGAGAATCGAGAGCTGGCAATGTACAGAGGTGTAACACAAGAAGTTGACAGCCTGAGATGCAGGAGAGCCACTCCGATCATTCTGGCTCAGTCGTCGTTTCATATCACATGTAACTTTTAGAACATCCTGAAGCACCACAATACCATTCCAATAAGAGACCACCCACTTCTATAATGTCTGATCTAACTCTAAGCCAAGGATATATTCTCTCTGTTTCCGTCTCTTGTGCAAGATTCCCAATACACTGACTGAAAAGCTTTCAATCCCACCGTCGCGTGTTTCACAAGTGGCAAACTCCTGAAGACGCACCAATGATACCGTGAATGTTTTCTGTGAGCAAGATTGTTCTTTGTCCGCATCTGTAAACGTTATCTTTTATTTAGTTTTCCTTCCAGCGTTATGCGAATTTTCAATACCTAGTAAACTGGCTCAGAATTTGAAACATTCTAATATACAGCAGGTTATTACAGTACTGAGAGTATGAGGAGGAGTTACTTCAGGAAAGGTACGCGGAGCCTCCTTCCCTAACTACTGCAGGAATCACTGTGCACAGCTTATAGTAGGAAGAAAAATGTTCTGCATGTGTCTTTCTATGTTTGCTCCTGAGAGGGGCAGAAATATGGAAAATGATATTACAGAAAAGAATATCAAATGAGAGCATCTGAAGCAAACGAGTGTCACATTTCCCAGTGGTGTGCAGTTTGGATGTGTTTCAAAAGGTGAGCCATTAGTGGAAGGATTAATACTTCTCTCTTGGCGGTTTTTCCGCCGACATCCGAGGTCAACCGCCTGATAAGTATTGTAATAAAACTTGTTAAATCCTTACGATACATATTCTCTCCATCAAAGCCCACAAAAACAGACTAAAACCTTTTGCGCTGCAAGAAACTTGAGGAGTTGGTAATTGCCTGTGTGTTGCACATCTGCAATAACACGCTTAACGTCCTCCGAACTTGAGGAGGTAAGTGGGGCGGGAAGTTCCATCTTCATCCGACAGCTCCAACACCTCAGCCTGATGCATCGCCTTCAAGTTATGCTTGATTACATTTCTCCCATCAGCGGCTGAACATCCTCTAATGTTCAGGTGATTTGCATAATTCTAAAGGTTGCTGAGCGAAGCGGTGTGTCAAGCTGTGGGTGATGCTCCGTTCATCAGCAGTGTCCGCGTTAGAGGGCCACCGTGCGGGTTGTGGCCAAAAGAACACCGTAACGGCGCCACGGTGCACGTTGTGGCCACACCACAGTCAAAACATGGCCACAGTACATGATGTGGTCACAGCAGCATCACACCAGTGCCACAGTCCAATGTTGTGAGCATATTACAACCAAAAAAGGAATGCTAATTGAAAATTCAGACTGAAAATAATATAAACAAATGTAGTTGGACTAACAATGTTTGGAAAAGAGCTAACGTTCACTGGAGAAAGTGATTTCGTAAAGCTCGAGTTACGTAATGTAGTAAATCAGGACACAAACAAAACATGAACGAAACAAGACTCAGAGAGGAGTAATAATCTTGGAAACTTCACAGAATAACAAAAATATGAGTAAATAAATTGGGAAATGGAATTTCGTATCGATGATGAAAATGACCGTTGCGCAAGGTTCTGTGATATTTACAATGAGGAAGTAGGAACATGGCACCTTTAGCTGCAAATGAGAAGGTTAGAAAAAAGAGATGTCGTTCAAATGGAGTTAAATGACGAAAAAACTGAGGATGTAATGCGAAGGAGATACAAACGGCACTAACAGCCAGTCAGTATCTGAAAGATAAAAGGGAACAAGGCATAAGTATAGCAAGATAAGAAAGGGGAATAGGAAAAACTGAAAAAAATAACGTAGACAAGGCAAAAGAAGATCCAAGAGTTTTCCAGAAGTTCATCAGGAGTAAACTGCCAATTCAAGATCGGTTAATCAGGGTAAAGTACCCAGAGGGAAGAGTTGAACAGAGTGACAAAGATATGCAAGAAGCTGAATGGCAGTTCCAAAGGAGTTTTCTCAGTGGAAGACACCATAGCCCCAACACCTGAGATAGAATGGGGAAGAGGTCTTGGAAAGCATTGAAATTTCTTGAAAACACATAAAGATAGGACCTCAACCCATAAAAGGCTCATGGTCCACGCAAAGTTTCTCCTTGTGTGCTGCAGAAGTGTGAAGATACGCTTGACGAGCCACACGAAATGTTGAAAAGGTCGATGGAGGAAGGTAAAGTGCCAAAGGAATGGAAGAAACCAAAAGTCAAACCTGTCTTTTGAGAGGAGGCCCGGAAGTCGCTCTGAAATACGGATTAGTTCCTCTGACGAGCGTTGTTTATGACATGCTAGAAAAATTAATCAACAAGCAAATGGATAAATACTTGCAAAGGAGAAACAGTCTGTGCGAAAGGCAACATGGATTCATCTTAAGACTTTTCTGACAGTGTGAGCTCCATTTTAGATGAAAGAAAGGTTAAGTGAACTTGTGTATCTAGACTGCCAGAAATCAATGAACGTTGTATCACATAGGAGGCTGGAAAGATACCGAGTCATGAGGCACTTTTGTTGGAAAGGAAATTGCCAAAGTGGAATAAAACAAAGGACACATACCAGAAGAGTTTTCTCAAAATGCACTGGGGTCATCACTGGCCATACTTGTTGACGAAACTGAATCCATGTAAGTATTAAGGTTGGGATACAGAGAAAGAAGGAAATAAGCTGCAATAATCTGTGTGTATGATACTTTGGTAGTCGACATTGTACATATCCTGTCATCTGTAAGACAAACTGTCTACACTCAGATATTAGAATCATAACCAAGTATATGGATATGGAAATGTTAAGTAAACTGATCGTACTGTTTATTTGGCTAGAAGTAGATTATGCTTCTCAAGTATGAAACCGCACTTAAAGAAGCACAAAGACTTAATAGAAAACATCCAGAGGAGGGCAACAAAGAGAGCTGAGTTACGATGAGGGGTTGCAGACAATTTCTTCACAGTCGATAAAGAAGAGTAAGGGGTGGCTTGATCACAAATCAGTTTGATGATGTAAACCGTAAACAGTTCTGTGAAAGATGCAAAGGCAGAACATCTATAAACCATAACGTGAAATTATGACAGCAAGAAACTTGTCAGATAAGAAGTTAAGAAGCACTTTTATCGTATAAGAGTAGCGGATGAGTGGAATGAATGGGTAATGAAACTGAAGGAGGAAACCATACAAGAATTCAAAAGCTGTACGATAGTAGAGAATGGTTAAGAGATGGGGCCCCCACGTGAGAAGAACTACCTTCCTGCTCCATACAAATAAGTAATTACAATGCATATCATGACCATAACACCTCCAACAGCCACAGTCCATGATACAACTGCAGTGCACTGTCCATGAATCTGTAGGTTCTGATATCTGAACAACAACCGAGGTATATAATTATAACTTCAAATCACAACTGTTCGTCTTTTCCCGTGTGGTGACGAAGCGCCAGGAACAGACGAAGAACAGCCTCATTTGCTCACATCCACCCTCTAGCTGTCATCACTTAAAATGCATGGAAACTAGAGCCCCTGTCCACAGCCAAGCCCTACAGACCTTTCTCTGGTTTCCCCTGATTGTTTCATATATATGGCCTGGTTCAGCCCACTGACATCATGTCATTCCCTGTATATAACATCGCTTCAGTTCGCTTTATCCCGTGCAAGCCTTGCATCCTCTTGTATGTACAAGCATCAGTCACTACAGATATATTTCACTCCATCCTTTCCCCTTCTCGGTCTACCCCTACTACCGCTACTACTGTTGCTACTACTACTGCTACTTATGATAATAGTAATAATAGTAGTAATAATAATAATAATAATAATAATAATAATAATAATAATAATAATGAGAATAATAATAATAATCATAATAATGGGCATAACACAAAAATATAAGTAATTACATTGGGGTTACCGTGGTTTCTAGACAGGTGTAGCTACACTGGCAATTTATTGAATAAAGCTTTACAGAAAGGACAGAAAATGCACAGGAGCAATGAGTCTTCAGTATGAGTTGGAAGATTGTAGTCAGAAGTGCCAACCGTAATACTGAGACAAGTCACTCTAGCTAGGAAAGATATGCTCGTCTTTGGAAATACCGACGATGTCAGCAGAACTAGTACCTCCTTGGCACCCTCACAGGAGAGCTACTTCAAAATACGAGAAAATATGTCTAAAAGGTTTCAGAGCTATTGCTAGTATAAATAATAAATATCTTAATGTAATTTACTTTTCCACCATGAAAAGTCACAAAAAGGTTATCGTCTTGATAGTCTTTTGTAAGAAACAAAGTTTAAAACTTGAGCGATTTAATAATATGGTTATAGACTTTGTGTTTAAGAGACACAAAAGTCCTCTAATGACCATGTTAATGAGGTCAGCTAACCACACCTCAGTGTTCAGAAAAAACAGAATAAAAAAATGATTCAACTAGATATAGAGCCATTCTGAACCCAAGGCGAGAGTTATAGACATATCATGAACACAAAGCGAGAGTGAAGCTACCCTTAGCAGAGTCCTGACCTCAACGTTTCCCATATACCTGGGGGAGGGGGCGTGGAGAAGTAAGATATAAGACATATACGACAGAGGCTGGCCTCCTGTAGCAGGCGACCAACATGTGCCATACGTTTGCCTTTAGTAGTGTGAATTCTCACAGCAGAACAAACAGCTGATCCATTATACCTCAGCAAAATGGGGAAAACGAAGACAAATTTTCATGCTGCATTTCAACCAGTGAGAACTAAGACACTGGCATCTGTCTCCGTAAACGAAAGTTGTGTTTATAATTACCACCAACGGTTAAAACGTGACCGACATAGCGAATGTTTTCGTAATGTTTCTTAAATGTGTTTTATGTTTCTAATTTCTTACCAGGTTGTAACACTTCTTTTTTCTTTCCATGGGAAAACAAAGCTTGGGGACTCTGAACCTAACATTAGGACGAGAGCCCTTGCAAAAGACGCATTATCTCAGTCCCCCAGCCAGGAGGAAGACAATATGAAAGGAAAACAAAACAAATCGCAAGGCTAAAAGCGTAAGACTTGGCTTGACGCTTTTGTTGAAACTGAAGATCAAGAAGGACACTTGATCTGCCACTCCCACCCTGCCTTCCCCAGGGTCACAGTTGTTCCTTCCCCACGCTGCTCTTCCATGGTCTCAATAATACCGGCCTCACGCTGCTTTCCCCAGGACGACAGTGGTACTGCCCCATGTTGCCTTCCCCAAGTACACAACAGCCTTAAGGGACCAAAACGAAACTTCCTTGAGGCTCCAAAACACAACACCTCAGTTGCTCTTCCACGAGGAAAGAAAAATAATTCCCATTGTTTGTAAAGCGTTGAACGGCTGGCAGATGCTGCTATTTCCTTGTGTTTGCAGAAATGATGGCCAGTGAAGGCCACCTGGCCTTCCTCACGCCCATTCATTCTTCAAGTGTACAAGTTACATTTTATGAAAATGAAAAATCAGCATAAGAATCCAATTAGGTGAAATTGACTGTTTCGAAGGGTTTATCAGTAACGGTAATTTGCTGTCAATACCGATGCCTTCCTGTTGGATGACCCTTCCTGTACACCACCATCTAGGGTGTGTTTACCAACCAAATTGGCAAGTAAGAGGTCTCAACTGTCAATGGCAGTGTACACTCCACAGTAGATGTCTGCATCTCACCAGAATTACCCCTACAGACGCACTGGGTAGCGTAAAGCGGAATTACCTCCACAGTGGCATAGGCTATATCATCATAGCACAATACCCTCGAGTCACCTACACCACACACCAGGTGAAAGGAAGTGTTAATCCATGTAACCCCACAACGGCGTCAGTGTCCACCGTCACTCTCACAACATGGCTGAACATCACCCAACATGGTTGTTCACCATCCAACATGGCTGCAATCATCCAACTTGGCTGAACATCATCCAACTTGGCTGAACATCATCCAACTTGGCTGAACATCATCCAACTTGGCTGAACATCATCCAACAAGGCTGTACATCATGTACAACATACAGCAATGAGGCGATGGCAGAGGATGACTTAATAATGATGCAGAGAGAGCAATAACCCGGAGAAAAGGAGAGGAGTATCGCGATAAAAAGACAGAAAAGACCTGGACTAATATGGTGGTGAGATGAATTGTGGCCAACTGGTACAAGAACAAACAATGCGGAAGGTCCGATGTCGAGGAAGAGGAAAACGAGCCGCCTGGAATCGCAGAGATAACGGCAGGAGGAAACAGGAGGAGCGCAGGGCACACGAGCAGTTCCTGGGATAAACAAGGGCGGAAGACAGCAAACAGCGGGGAGGGTGAGAAGGCAGGTCACGAGACCCACGGCCAAGAGCCACAACAAGACCAAGAGGGAACGCCGGTGTAAGATGATGGACCTCGGATGGAGAGGAAAATTCAAGTTAATCACAAAGATAAACTGATAAAGGGAATGGGAGACAAAAAAGAAGAATGACAGAAAGAAAAGAAAGACAGACGAATAGGAGGCTGAATACAGAAGGGACAAGAAATATGAAAAGGAAGGTGCCATTGTAACGTAAAACTGAATGTGAAATAAAAATTATAAAAAAAAAAAAAACAGCGGCATGAAAGCGGGTGATGAGAGACATAACGAGAGAAAACTGGAGTCGATTCCAAAGGAAATTTTACAGCGGGAAAGTACAGAGATAAAAGATTCGTTATAAACACGAGCGGAAAGAAAACAATAGCGCTGCGTTGTGTCAATAGCCAGCAGAAGCGAGGCCTCACAAAATACCAGAGCAGCCCACATTTCAAGTCCAGGCTAACAAGAGCCCCAGACATATACAGAAAACTTGGGCGTGAGCAATGTTAGAAGAGGGTGACACAGCATAGAGGAAACCACCGGTGAGGAACAAGAAAATGTACTGGAAGGATTAAGAAAACATTTACACTGCGACAGTATGATGAAAAACAAGAGTAATGGGGATAGCGAGAAGGAGAGGAAAAGAATTATAAGTGGGCAAAAAAGGGCGAGAAGCTGGAGAGGAGATGGAAGAGGAGAAATGGCAGGAAGAACAGAAAAAATGCAAGAAGCAAGGAGCAAGAAGCCCGAGGAGCAGCAAGTGCGTGAGAGAACATGTGGTAAATCTCTGCCGTGGTCTCATGTTTCAGGCCGTGTAAGAAGCGGCTGCTCCCCTGTGACGTGATCTGTGAACAACTGTCATTTTGTTTTACATTATGAGGGAGAACTGCTCCCAGCGTCTCCGCTCTCAACAATATTCTGACACACACTGGTATTAGATGCTACATAATACAGTGATGATTCCAGAATGGTCAGGCAGAATGACCACTTCATGACAACTTATAAATCAAATAAGAAACATCCACTCGACACTGAGTACACTACTACATGTGGCCAGACAAACTTGCGACTTGATACCTTCAACTCCCCAACAACGACACCACCTCTACGCCCCCATCAAATCTGATTTTGTTCCTCAGCAGATGACGTTGATAAGAGAGAAACCCGATGAGTTGCGAAAGAAACGTAAGGACGCCGGGGGAAGTCCACTCATCCTCTCCTCCACAAGCAGCTTAGCTGAGGGTAGAACCTCAGCCCGTCATGAAAATCACCCACACAGATAAAAGAAAACGCACACCATACATACATACACACACTTCAGTCTACTTTTCCATTTCCTGTCCCACTTTTCTTCCTCTCTTTTCACCATCCTATTAAAAACAAATGCTCAAGCGGAGACATTACTGGAGTCTAGAAACAAAAACATGGCTAGCGATACTCTTACACACAGCAAAGCATCAAAGACATTTCTGCTGTAGATGTACGTGTCATAATTACATAACATGTCCAGAAGCCTTTACTACGAGTCTTATGTGATGTTTCCGAAAAGAAAAAGACGAGCAGATGAATATATATTTTATTGCGTAAGTTTTCGCTAAAGATCTGAATACGATGTACTTTATGAAACGATTAAATATTCAAGTATTTGCAAAACGATTACTCTTGCGGTTTTTATCAAGGGGGTAAGGCATGTGTACGAGTAGGAAAAGAAGAGAGTGACTGGTTCCCAGTGAAGGTCGGTCTG
>JAYMFT010151240.1:0-12615 GCA_038088735.1 Panulirus argus
TTCTGGGCACACCTTTCACCCTCCTGCATGTTCAGGCCCCGATCGCTCAAAATCCCTTTCACTCCATCCTTCCACCTTCACTGATATACTTTTAATATCTTTTTCATAATTTTCAGGCACATACACAATAAATGTTTATGATTTTGAAATGCTTGACCTGCCACCTTGCTTTACTTTGATTATCTAAGCTCTCATTATGCACCATGTTTTAACTAATATTCAGTTGATATTAGTAAACTGACAGGATTTTAATAATTTATCAGTTTCAGACAAGCATAAAATAAATGATTTTTCATTTCAAACATCTGGCAAGGCCTAATGCCTGACTGCTACCTTGCTCTCATTATTCACCAAGTCTTGATCATTATTCTATCAGTATTAGTATTAGAACAAGCTTTTAATGTTCCTTTTCCATCAGTTTCAGGAATATAGTAAATATTCATCTGTTTATTTATCATACTTGATTGCTGTTTCCTGCGTTAGCAAGGTAGCACCAAGAAACAGACGAAGAAAGATCCAGCCACTCACATACACACATATATACATATAAGCACAATACATACATATACATACCAAAATATACATATATACATACATATGCATATACACATATACAGATGTATATATTCATACTTGCTCACCTCCATCCATTCCCGACGCCACCCCACCCACCAGGAAATATCATCGCCACCCTCTGCATCAGCGAGGAAGTGCCAGGAAAAATACGAAAAAGGCCATATTCGCTCACACTCAGTCTCTAGCTGTCATGTGTAATGCACAGGAACCACCCCTCCTTATCCACATCTAAGCCCCACAGACCTTTCCATGGTTTATCCCAGATATTTCACATGCCCTGGTTCAGTCCATTGACAGCACATCGACCCCAGTATTCTATATTGTTCCATTTCACTCTATTCCGTGCATGCCTTTCCCCCTCCTGCATGTTCAGGCCCTGACTGCTCAAGATCCCTTTCACTCAATCCTTCCACCTCCAATTTGGTCTCCCACTTCTCTTTGTTCCCTCCACCTTTAGCTAAAACATACATCCTCTTTGTCAACCTTTCCTCACTCATTTGTTCCATATGTCCAACCCATTTCAATACATCCTCTTTTGCTCTCTCAACCACACTCTTTTTATAACCACACATCTCTCTTACCCTTACATTACTTACTCGATCAAACCATCTCACACCACATATTGTCCTTAAACACTTTATCGACCAACCCCTAGGGGTGGATGAACAGCTTGGTTGACAGTGGACCGACTGCTGCAACCAGGATTCGAACCTATGCGCTCGACCCTGGGTGGCCCGTGAATGTGTCCCACAAAGCATTCCATTTGACTCTGTCATATGCTTTCTCCAGATCCATAAAAGCTGCATACAACTTCTTAACTTTCGCTAAATACTTTTCCATGGACATTTTTACTACAAAAATCTGATCCCATGCATCCCTTACCTTTCCTAAGATCCCCTTGCTCTTCACTTATTCTGCATTCAATAACTTCCATCACTCTATCACTTAATATTCTTGCATACAATTTTCCTAGTATACTTAACAGACTCATTCCCTTATAATTGCTACATACATCCTCAGCACCTTTTTCTACGAATATTTTGCATGTACAACCCCTTCTAAGTGTAAATACTGACACCTCAACAAAGTTGACTAGAATAACTTACATAACTTCTTTTCTGAGTAAATTACAGTCTCTTATGTGATGATGCTTCTGTCTCCGCCAAATGCATAGCAGTGGTTATTTTTGCAGGAATGGAAGCATTTATCCTTTCTTCCTCCAAGACAACCTCTTCATCCAATCCATGGCTCAACTATTCCTGTTCTGAGTCTGTTCAGGCAAGGGATCAGGCATATTGGGCTTGGAAAAACTCTCCCTCCTCTGGCTCCCATTCAGCTTTTATCACTGCCCAGAATCACTGCAAGCATGTTATACGTCAGGCAAAGCGTTCCTTTATTCAAAGGAACTGCAACATCCTCTCCCGTCATCCAGTGATAGGTCTTTCTGGTCTTTAGCAAAGGGCATCTCTAACAACTTCTGTCGTTCTACCTTTTCCTTCACTTTTCCATTCTGACTTCTATAACTGTCTCTTCCATAGACAAAGCAACTCTCTTTGGTTCCCATTTCTCCTCTAATTCCACCTTGGATGACTCTAACATTCCTTCACCAACTGATTGTCTTCTTACTAATCCTGTGCCCCTTCCCATAATCTCTTTTTGGACTATGCAGAAAGCGCTTTTCTCTCTGATAACAAGCAAGGCTTAGGGTCCTGATGTCATCCATTCCTGTGTACCGAAAGAGTGTGCCCCTGAACTTGCCCCTGTGCATGCTGGTCTATTCAGTTTCTGTTTAAAAGCCAAAACTTTTCCTTCTCCTTAGAAGCATGCATTGATACATCCCATCCCTAAGAAGGGTGACCATTCTGACCCCTCTTATCATCCTATTGCTTTGACATCTACTATTTCAGATTCTTTGAATCACCCCTCAACTCCTATATCCTTAAACACCTCAAAACTCACAGTCTTCTCTCAGATCACCAGTATGGTTTCCGTAAGGCAAGATCCACTGGTGATATTCTTTCCTATTGTACTAATGTCGGGAGTCATATGCAATTGCTCTTGACACATCTAAGGCTTTTGACAGGGCGTGGCATTGGGGGTCTCGTCACAAAGCTCCCCTCTTTTGGCTTCCCTCCCTCACTTTGCTCTTTCATATCTGGCTTCCTTTCCAGCTGATTTATCTCTGTGGTTGTTGATGGATCAGCCTCCCCTCTTTTCTCCATCAACGGCAGTGTCCCTCAAGGTTCTGTCCTGTCCCCTACACTTTTTCTCCTTTACAATGATTTCCTCTCCTTCACAGATAATCCAATTTACTCATGTGCTGACAACTCAACACTGCATTTATCCACTTCCTTCAGTTCTGCACACTCTACTCTCACTCAGTCTGCATCTTGTCTTGACACAGCTTCCTCAGTAAACTCAGACTTGGATAGGGTATCTCAGTGGGGTACACATAACCTTTAGTTTAATGCTTCCAAGATCCACTTTCTACCCATCTCTCAGTCGAAAAGTCCTCACAACTTTCATCTTTCCTTTGACGAGTCTCTAATTCTGCCTCTTGACTCAATGAACATACTTGGTATTACTGTAACATCCACTTTTTCTTGAAAACTCCACATTACAGGAATAGCCCAGTCTACCTCTTAAGAAACTGGGTACCCTGTTTAGATGTCAAAACTTCTTCTCTTCTGACCAGTTGCTCCATTTATACAAAAGGATTGATTTGTCCTTGTAAGCAGTACTGCTTTCACATCTGGGGTTGTTCTAACTCTTCATCTTTACCTGACAGAGTTGAGTCGAAACTGGTCCGACTTATAAACTGTCCCGGGCTAACTTCCAAACTTGATCCCCTTGCCCTGTGCCACAACATTGGTTCACTTTCCCACTTCTATAGGTATTGCTTTGGTTTTTGCTCCCTAGAGCTGGCTGCTTGTGTGTTCCACCACTAGTTAGACCACGCAATACTCAGTAAGCTGCTGCGTCACATGATTACTGTGTGGCCATCAGCAATTTAAAGTGGGCCATTTTGATACCTTTTTTCCCTACACATCAAAGCTTTGGAACTCACTACCTTCTCATGTCTTTCCCAATAACTTTGACATGGCATATTTCAAAAGACAGATTTTTTCTTTTGCTCCAAAATCCGTAAATACTCTCCTATGTCTTTTCTTTTTCTGTTTTATAATTCTCTCAGTATTTCAGTTAAGGCCTGGCCTTGAGAATTCTTGCACCAGGAGAATTCTTGCACCAGGGTCTTTGAAGCTGATTGGTTAGATTTCATAGGCATGGTTCTTCAAATTTCATTCTCTGATCAGATATAGGGTGTTCCGAAGTTATTCACACTTTGTATTATGTTTTATGAGCAGAAACTAGTGGTTTGTCTCTCATTTCTTTGATAGTTATGGTAACCAGCTAATTTCTTCAGAAAAGTGAGCTCTACCATAGGTTATTGTAATTTGAAGATCTGAAGATGATTGAAATAGCTAGTATGTGATACATAGGTTTTTCTTAAACCAAATTGTCTGATTTTTTCAGGTTGTAATTTGTGGAGCTGGTTTGGTGGGAAACAGCATAGCCTATCATTTGACTTGTGAAGGCTGGACTGATGTTGTTGTACTGGATCTAAATGAGTAAGTTACAGTTCCATGTTGAGTTGTCATCATTTAATTATAGTGTTTTTCTTTATCGTTTTTTTAATCATACAGTAAACTAAAGCTTTAGTACTGTATTGTGATGTATCCTTTTCAAACATTTTTAACCATTTATCACTAGGTAAGCCCCGGAACATTAGAACATTATAGCAGCTCACCATGAAACGACTGCAAATGACTAACTATGGCTTGTTGGCAGGTTTTTGATTAAATAGATAAAGTTCCACCTTGTTGACATAGCTTACTACCAGATGGAAGCACCAGGCATCAGGCATCTGCTTGGCTGATGTCAGTAAGATCTCATCCCGCATGTCACTAAATTATTACAGATTTATGAACAGCTCTGTTGTCAGTGTTAAAAGTATAAAAAGGAGGTTTATGTATGATTGCCCTTTACTTCTGTAGAATGCAAGTGGTAAAGGACTTTCCTATTCTCCAGTTTACCATTCCTGATCACTTGGCTGACTTAATCTGAGTAAGCTTTCAACCAATTCATGAATTGTGACTTAAGTGGATTTCATTTCCCAGAGCTCTCAGTTTGGCCTCCAGTGGGAACAGGTACACCATCGTAAGGATTCCCTGATTAAAAGTTGACCATCTTTATAACAAACTTAGCTGTGCCTTGGGTTTTGTGTAAGCCAGGATTCTACACCTGGTTTCCACTTTGGAAATCAGTTGATGGAAACACCAGATAGTGAATCACGTTTTGCCATGGGATAAAGGGAGTTTATGCTACTAGGGGAGATTTCTATTGCTAATTTTCATAAGCAAATGTGAATACAATTTCAAGAAACATTAGTATATTTTTCAGTTGTAGAAAAATGTATTTAACCAAATAGTTTCAAAGATATTTATATGAATAAGAAGAAAATCACTTAAAAAATTTTTTCATCCATTAGTATCATTAATAATGTGTAGAAGTTTTGTAGTTGCGTGAGCAAAATGTGTTAAAAAGTGCAGGAGTAGGGCCTGAGTGTCCAGTAAATTGCCACTGTATATTTTACATTTATCTTACTTTTACTGAAAATTTTATTGCTTAGTATTTTTTTATTTTAATCTATATGAGAAAGTTTTTATGTTATAATCATTGTAATTCAGTGATACTTCTTTTTATAACAAGAAATTTATAAATGTAAAATTACCAGCTTCATCGGTTAGGTTATTGAAATATAGATATAAAGGAAAGGGCATGATGAGGAAAAATGTGAAAAAGTAGATTCCAAAACATAGCTGTGCAGGGAAGGACAACACTGCTTTTGTTTGTACAAGAAACATCTCCTGACTCATCTTGGTCAACTTTCAATGTTGGAAGAGTTAGTGTCCATAAAATCACTTCACACTCTCCAAAGACAGATCATCATTGTCAAGTGATTCAGGATCATTTGTCTGGTCATCTGAATCTAGCTAAAGCTATTCATTTTCCTTCGTAGAAAATTCATGAAAATATGCTGTCTTTGGCTTGGTTAGAGAGTGACTGACCGTGGGGAGAAATTATTGTGCACTGCAAGCTTGACAGCCACTCAGGCCTGGCTGATGGCCTTGAAATAGATATGTGAAACTCGATGCAGATATGTATGTCTAGAGGCTGTTGATTACTACATTGTGTAAGTTTTTGTCTTGAGGAGTTAAGGGTTTAACCCATGACATTTCACCTAACATTCACTTTTCAAAGACAGTACCAATCGATCTGTAAAGCCTTTGTAGTCCTCCTGTGAAGAATGTGATGTCTCAAATGTGACTGAAGCCTTATGTTTAGAGTTCTTCTCCAATCTTTTTTATTATAATATAAAGACTAGTAACACTAATGCATCTGTGTCTTTTATAAAAGCTCTTTATCAAGTGGTCTAGGGCCCTGGGAGACAAGATAGTGAATTACGAGTGACTTCCAGCCACAAGAAACTTCTTTTCTTTAATGACTGTCTCTTATGGACTAAGGTAAACCCCAACCCTGGTTTTTTGGCCTAGGATGAAGTTATTAGATTTAGTAATAACCCTCGTGTTATCCATTTTTTGGCAAGGAATATCTCTTTGCAGATTGTTTTAATAGGCCAAATATAGGCATTTTGGTTGAGCACTTCATAAGTAAGTTAGCCTTTACCTTTTCCTTCCTTTGAAACCTTTCTTTTGGAGATCAAGAAGAGGAGTCTTTGGCACTCATCTACCACATTTTTCAGCCAGTACCACAGTTTAGACATTGTGGATCTGCCTTGTGTGGATCTGAGGATACCTCCTTCAGAAAAGAAAGATTCTTGTATGCTTCTGATGCACCATTGATGGTATTTATTTCCACTTTTGGGTTTTGTCCTATCTGCAGCTGTTTCTCTGTGGTTAATCTTACTTGTTTACTGGATAGACTGCAGAAGAGAGAACTACAGATTGTGAAAACAGACTAACCTTTACCCTCAAAGATGGTGTCACATAAGCTTTATTTTTCTGGTTTTCTTACCCTGCCCTGCCTTCCTCTCTCTTTTTCTTAAAAACCTTTCTCTTTAACTATGACTGCTCCTGGGTTGATGCCTTCTATCCAAGCTACTACCTGCAAGGACAAAGTGACTCAGTTTCATCTCTATGGGGTTCTGTGATTGGTCAAGGGTTAGCCCAAAATGAGAGTTGCTGTAACTTTTGGTAAGTGGTTAGTGAAAGATAAGGGAGTTCAGTGCCTCCTCACTGGAAATATTAAGTATTTGAAGATCCTAACCTTAATATTCTTAGATGTTTCTTATAGAATGCCTTTTGATGCTTATAGAATGCCTTTCATGCTTGCAGGACTCCCCCTTGGAGAGAATTTTTTTTCATTGTTCTGAACATACATTTTCTTTATAAACTCGGAAGCCTTATGGCAGATAAATTGTACAATATGAGCTTATTTTGTTCATGACCATGTGTGGGAACCATTAGCCCAATGATGTTAATTTTTTCTATTGTAATATATTCACTGATGAAAGCCATGAGATTAAGTAATCTTTTTCAAGAATTGTGATCTTTTTACTTGCATATGATTGATTAATTGATTAATTAATTACTCCAAGCTCTTTCTCTGAGAAAGAGTCCTGGTGTTACCAAAGACCTCATTCCAAAGGTTCCTGTAGCTCAAGGCTGGGCTACATCAAGTAGCAGGGAAATATAGACTCCTTTGGAATGAGATCTTTGACAAGACTGTACTTCCAATGATACAGCCTTGCCAAAGGGGACTATTTAATGGTGTTGCAACCTCAAACAGTCAGAGTATGTTACACTTGCATGATATGGTGGGGTAATTTATAATTTTATCATGGAAAGATTATTCTTTTAGTTGGATATTCACTAATGAGTAGAGAAACAATAAAGGATTTTACTTCTTATACGTCACCTTGTTTTAAGCTTAAGATGTAATCAATAGATTTATTCAAAAATTCTATAATACAGTAAGAATGAATAAAACTTACTAATATCACATTTTTTTGGCAGGGTTGCATCTGGAACATCCCATAATGGCTCTGGTGTTTTGGGGTTGTTCAAACCCATTGCTGAAAAAGAAATTGTCACATACTCCGTTGACCTCATTAAACAACTTCAGAAGGAGGGTTATAACTTAGGTTAATGTTATCAAATTTCAAGTTCTCTGATAAATTTGGTATAAATTTGGGTTATTGAAAGAACAGTATTATTGATCAGTGTGGATTTTTTTCTTTCTCTTCCCCCATCCTGTTCTCACATTTCAAAAATTAGAATAGAAGGAGCCAAGTAAAGCTTATTTTCATAAAGGCTCAGTTATATGATCCAGTAGCTTCCTTGCTGAGGCAGGAAAGGCAATTAGGTATAAAAAAGAAAATCAATGCAGGGGTGCTGTCAGTGGACTGAACCTGGGGCATGTGATGTGGCCGGGGTAACCATGGAAAGGTCTGTGAACCTAGTTGTGGGTAGGGAGATGTGGTTTTGGTGCATTGCACATGACAGCTAGAGAATGGATGTGAGCAAATGCACATTTCTTTGTCTTCCTGCACTACCTTGCTCAAGAGAGTGTGGTTGAGAGAGCAGAAGAGGGTGTGCTAAAATGGGTTGGACATACAGAAAGGATATATGTGTCAGAAGTGGAAGGAATAAGAACAAGGGGACCAAATAGAGATGGAAGGATGGAGTGAAGAAGATTTTGAGTGATTAGGGCTTGACATGCCGTAGGGTGAAAGGCATGCACAGGAAAGAGAGAATTGGAATGATGTGGTATACTGGTGTTGACGTGCTGTCATAGATGGAACTAGGGCATGTGAAATGTTTGGGGTAAACCATGGAAAGTTCTGTTGGGCCTGGTTGTGGATAGGGAGCTATGAGTTCACTGCATTACACATGACAGCTAGAAAATGGATGTGAGCAAATGTGGTCTTTCTTCGACTGTTCCTGGTGCTACCTCGCTAACTTAGGAAACAGCAATCAAGTATGAAAGATATATATGGATACATATATATATATATATATATATCCCTGGGGATAGGGGAGAAAGAATACTTCTCATGTATTCCCTGCATGTTGTAAAAGGCGACTAAAAGGGGTGGGAGCAGGGGGCTGGAAATCCTCCCCTCTTGTTTTCACTTTTCCAAGAGAAGGAACAGAGAAGGGGGCCAAGAGAGGATTTTTCCTCTAGGGCTCAATCCTCTGTTCTTAACGCTACCTCGCCAACGCGGAAAACGGCGAATATGTATGAAGAAAGACCCATCCCCCCCACATACAAACATATATACATACATGCACATATATGCACAATACATATATATACATACACACACATGCATATACACATGCATACATGTACATATTCACACTTGCTCACCCCCATCCACTCCTGACGCTACCCCACCCCATGGGAAATAGCATCGCCACCCCCCATGCCGGCGAGGTAGTACCAGGAGACAGACGAAACGGCCACATTCGCTCACACTCAGTCTCTAGCTGTCATGTGTAATGCTATGATACCACAGCTCCCTTTCCACATCCAGGCCCCACAGACCTTTCCGTGGTTTACCCCAGACGCTTCACATGACTTGGTTCAGTCCATTAACAGCACGTCGCCCCTGGTATACCACATCATTCCATTTCACTCCATGCAGTAATCCATCGATTTAAGGGACTAATTGGGGGTAGGGAGTGTCCATTAATGCCGAAAGTCATTTAAATTGAATGCAGCCATTTTTTGATACAAAATACAGTAATGCAATATATAGTTCACATGCTTTCTTTAACTCCTCTATCACTTGATGTCATTTTGAATTGTAAGGATTTCAAAATGATATAATAGTTAAAGTAACAATTTTCTGTATACAACCTGACCGCACGATAGCTTGAGGCAGACCAGGACCGAAACAAAGCAAGTATACCTTATGCTACCAAAAACAAGTGCAATACGAAATGTGCATAGTATGGCGTTTGAGATTTTTTTTTTCAAATTATTAGATAATGTATTATTATTTACCCAGTCTGTTAAATCTGAAATCTGGTATATTGGGGTCCGTTAAATCGAGGGAAATGAAACATGATAAGTTCCCAAGTGCACTTTCTTGTAATGATCACAAGAATGAGATAGAAGACAGAACAGTCAGTTGATATACAACAAAGAGACGGAGCTCAGATGCCTTTGGTAAACAAGCATTACTGGGTTGTGGTGTTCAAGTCTGGCATCATGCCTGTCATAGATTTTATTATGTGTACAGGAAAGGGAACTGTTTACAAATTTTGCCCATAACAAAGCTATCCAGGTTGTATAGACATTCACTAATATTAATGTAACAATTCTTTGTGTGTTTGATAATAGAAAATTCAGTGATATTTTTTGTGGTAAGAGAGTTACATTTAATAACTGAATCAGTAGTACTCCAGTCAGTACAAAGGTTATAATTTTTAACATGAGTAAACAAAGCATTTGATTTATATCCTGTTCTTATACTTTATTTATGTTGCTCAGGTCTAACATAAAGATCCATACCAGTCTGCCCAACATAAAACATATTACAGCTTTTCCAAGGGATTCTTTTAACACAGTCTGCAGAATTTTCTGATGAGTTTTTGATGAAGATATTTTTTTTAATAGTATTATTATTGCTGAAGGCTACATTTACATTAAAGGATTTAAGCAACCTGGGAAGTAATGTAAAATTATCACTAAAAGGGAGAAGAAAAAGATTCTTGGAATCAGGTAGAAGTTCGGCTTTAACTCTATAAAATAATTTCTTTGCCAACTTAAGGGATTTATTACTGAAAGATCTAGGATAATTAAACTTTGATCCAATAGAATATATCTCCTCAAAGTTCCAATTCACTCTATTCCATGGATGCTTTTCATTCCACAGCATGTTCAGGTCCTGATCGCTCAAAATCTTTTCCACTCCATCCTTCCATCTCCCATTTAGTCTCCTGCTTCTCCTTGTTCCCTCCACTTCTGACACATATCATCTTTGTCAACCTTTTCCTCAATCATTTTCTCCACATGTCCAAACCATTTAAACACACCCTCTTCTGCTCTCTCAACTACATTCTTTAATACCACACATCTCTCTCACCTTTTCATTATTTGCTTGATCAAACAACCTTACACAACATATTTCACTCAAACATTTCATTTACAACACATCTACCCTCCTCTGCACAACCCTATCTAGTGCCCATGCCTCGCAACCATATAATACAGTTCATTCTCGCTCTCCGAGATAATGTTCTCTCTTTCCACACATTCTTCATTGCTTCCAGAACCTTCACCCTTTCCCCCATCATATGACTCACTTCTGCTTCCATGGTTCAATTCGCTGCCAAGTCCATTCCCAGATATCTAAAACAATTCACCCCCAATTTTTCTTCATTCAAACTTATATCCCGACTAACTTGTCCCTCAACACTGCTGAACCTAATAACCTTCATTTTATTTACATTTACTCTCAACTTTCTCCTTACACCCACTCTTCCAGACTCAGTCACCAACGTCTGCAGTATCTCACTTGAATTGGCCACCAGTGCAGTATCATCAGCGAACAACAACTGACTCACTTCCCAGTCCCTCATATCTTCAACAGTCTGCATACTTGCCCCTCTCTCCAAGACTCTTGCATTTACCTCCCTCATCATCCCATCCATACAAAAATCAAACAACCATGGTGACATCGAAAACATTTTCATTACTTGCTTGATCAAACAACCTTACACCACATACTGCCCTCAAACATTTCATTTCCAACACATCTACCCTCCTTTGCACAACCCTATCTAGCGTCCATGGCTTACAACCATAAAATATAGTTCATTTCCTAGATAATGTTCTCTCTTCCACACATTCTTCATCGCTTCCAGAATCATCACCCCCTCCCCCACCATATGACTCACTTCCGCTTCCATGGTTCCATTCGCTGCCAAGTCCACTCCCATATAAATAAAACACTTCATTTCCTCCAATATTTCTCCATTCAAACTTACATCCCAACTAACTTTTTCCTCAACATTGCAGAACCTAAAAAACTTGCTCTTCTTCACATTCACTCTCAATTTTCCCCATTCACACACTCTTCCAAACTCAGTCACCAATTTCTGCAGTTTTCTCATTTGAATCAGCCACAAGTGCTGTATCATCAGCAAACAACAACTGACCTCTTTTCAACCTTTGCACACTCTTCTTGACCTCCTGCTGTTACTCTTATACATCTCCCAGTCATCTGCACTCCTACCTTGTAAGTATCGTCCAAACGCCTCTCTTTTCTCTTTCACTAAAAACTTTACTTCATTATCCCACCACTCACTACCTCTCCTAATCTGCCCACCTCCCACCTTTCTTATGCCACATGCATCTCTTGCACATGCCTTCAATGCTTCTCTAAATAAATCCCATTCCTCACCCACCCCCTCACTGAACTTGCTCTTACCTTTTGCCATCCTACACTCAATTTCTCCTGATATTTCTTCACACAAGTCTCCATTCCAATCTCACTTACTATCATCACTCTCTTCTCCCTGATATTCTCTCTTCTTTTTTGAAAACCTCTGCAAATATTCACCTTCACCTCCACTAGGAAGTGTTAGACATCCCACTAGCTGCCCCTCTCAGAACATTAACATCCATAAGTCTCTCTTTTACACGCCTATTAATTAATACATAATCCAAAATTGCCCGTTGATTATCTTTTCTACTTACATATATACACTTTTGAATATCTCTCTTTTTAAACCAGGTATTCCCAATCACTAGTCTTTTTCAGCACACATATCCATGAGCTTTTCACCATTTCCATTCATAACAGTGAATACCCTATGTGCACCAATTATACCCTCATCTGCCACATTACTCACCTTCGCATTTAAATCACCCATCACTAATACCCGGACTCGTGCACCAAAACTGCTGACACACTCACTCAGCTGCTCCCAAAACACTTGCCTC
>JAYMFT010151261.1:0-12615 GCA_038088735.1 Panulirus argus
GAGAGAGAGAAGAGAGAGAGAGAGAGAGAGAGAGAGAGAGAGAGAGAGAGAGAGAGAGAGAGAGAGAGAGAGAGAGAAAGGCAGGCAGGTACGAGTGGAGTGGAGTGTAGGAGGGAACAGTGTTGTGGACAGTGTATAAATCTGAAGACAAACGAGTGCAATCATTTTCGCCAATTTCTTTTTTCCCTTTTTCTCATTTATTGGGGGAAAGGTGTCACCTTGAGCCATGGCCCTGTGTGGCCCTCCTCCAACATTCCCCCTTGAAAACACATGACCGCACTTTACTACGCTGGGAACAAAGGATGACACCTCAACCTCAACGTCTCCTCTTCCCTCCTCCAACCCACACCAACTGTTGGGAGTTACGGACAAAGATTTCCTTCTGCAGTTAAACTCAGGGACAAAATAACGCTAAAAGATAACGCTAAAGCGAGTGACGCTTTGCCTGTCAAAATGTTATACATTTTAGTGCAGTTGATCGATTGAGTCCTCACAGAATTTTGATTTTTTTCACGGGAAAATGATGCAGTGAACTGAGGGACACACACACAGACACACACACACACACACACACACACACACACATATCCTCTGTAATTGTGTGGGCAGCTGACATTAGCTATACATAATGAAAGTTTAATTAGCTTTCGAATTTCTCTATGCTTTTTCAACTCTACATATTTCCAGGCAGGTTTTGCACCTGCCATTACTAATACCTCGATTTGGAATAGAATATTCTAATTGGAGCATAATCACAGTCAGTACCCATAACAACACAGTAGTATAATCGTATAATTTGTTTGATAACTGGATTAGTCTAATAGCATAAATAGTCTAATAATCTTTTAAATAGCATAATGGGTCTTGATAGGGAAAATGATGGTACTTTCGACCCACGTCTGATTGGTGTTCTAATACATACGTCACAAACGACCGCTCTAAACACGCAAAATCCTTAGAAATATGTTCTGGTGACGAAACCACTTTAGAGAAAGACGCACCCACACTTTGTAGACGTTGCGGGACGCCGTCCGAGTCAGGGATATCGAAGCCCCGTTTGTCTCTCGATGTTTCTGTCTCAGTCGGTTCGAAGCGTCGCATTCCAGGAACGACGTCACTGAAAGAAAGTCTTCCGCGCCTCTGAAGCCGAAACTTTGACTCCTGGAGCACTAACCGCACGTGCGAAAATGGCGATTAAAAAACTTAAAAAAAAAAAGAAGAACCTTACGAGACTGCTTGTATGGCCTCATAAACACCCGCTTTGCCTCGGGACAGCAAGAATACAGCAACTAGGGAAAGAATAACAGCAAATTGGTCGACGGTAAGAGCAGCAGCAGCAGCAACAACAGAATCAAGAGAAGTATTCATTTCGGAAAAAATCCCTCACGTGTTACAGTCTCGGATAAAAATTCGGTTGGACACAACCTTTGAAGTCCCAGAGTCCCAAGACGCGCCTGGTCGAAGCTGCACCGAACCCTGAATCTGCATGTCCAAACGAATGGTTTGGTACAGCTTCGTTCAGGCGTGCCGCTTCCGAGGGACCACGTTTCCGCGAATCGAGTGAATCTCGGTCATACCAGTGAACCAGAAATCATAAATCCAACTGAATTTCCGAAGCTTCATTTGAATCCGTATGTTTTCAAGTATTCTCCAAAGCTCCGATTCGTCGGTGTAGACTTAGAAATACAACCTGCGGTCTCCAAGGAAAATTCAAGACGCTCCAAAACTTCAGAAGTATCTTAAGCTACAAAATGAACTATCAGAACACAAACTGAACCAAGAAAACTTCACCTGAACTACAAAAGTTCCGAATAAATCTCCGAATCTTTACGTGAGGTACCGAAGCAACGCGAACTCATCCGTTCCAAAACTCCATCTACATATCAGACGCTTTATAACATCCCCTTAATGTACATATGAAACCCAACGTAAACCTCCAACTGAACCAACACAGCTCGAACTAAAAGGTTCGAAAGCCGTGTTTACGAAACAGTAGTAACAGACCGGCGGAGCAGCTCCGAAGCATGACGTCAATACTTTGAACCAGCTCACACCAAGAGCAGGAGACCTGATGATAATCCCCATCCTCGCGTGTACTGTAATATCCTAATCCTTTTCTTAGGGTACCTAGTAATCCAGTATGGAGAACCACATAATCCCTTCCTACCACTTTCAAATTCCTTCCCCAAACACCTTGCAATTCCTCCTTTAAATCCTTTATACTAACTCCCCAAAGTGCCTCATTTAGATCCCCTTAAATCCATTCTGGGACATTGAAATCTCCCCCAAAAAAGTATCCCACAAATCCTCCTTCTGGTAGCATATAATGCCTGTACTTCAAAACCGTTCTAAAGAACATCTGGTCTTATTTCTCTAAATTGCCTTCAAAGTAATTTTAAAATCCCTACATCTAGAGACTAGTCTATGTTCCCTAAGGCAATGCAATCCCTTTTTAAGGCAGCGTAATCTACCCCAACGCTTAGCTTTTAAGACTTACCTTAATTCCAAGCCCAGTTGTAGGTAGACCAAACCGATCCCTCTATACTTATCACATTGTTTATGTCAAACACTATAGTCTCATCTAACATTTCCTTTAGATCTAACGCCTTTAACATCCAACAGTGTTCATATTTAAGGCTGTTTGCATCTAACAGTGTTCACATTTTAACCTCATTCACATCTAACACTGTTCTGATTCAACGTCGTTAACATTTAACGTCAGATAATTCTTGCGCTTCACAATTTACCTCCTTCGTATATAACGTTATTCACACAGAACATTGTTGATATCTAGCGCTGTTCGTATCTAACGTTCGTTCACACACAACACTGTTCACATCTATTACCGCATGCTTCCGACGCTTCACATCCAACACTGATCGTATATAAATATGTTCACATTTAACAGTACTTCAACGCTGTACAGATTTAAATGTTTATATATACTTACCACCGGTTTAACATGTTCCCTGCCAAATTCACACCGAACGCTGTCCGCTGGAGTCCTGCTGTGTCCCCTCATCCAACCCAGGTGACGACTCGTTATCAAGCATGGTAACGACCGGTCCGTAATTGCCTCGTTGGGACCACACGTAATTAAATCCCAATTTGTACGTCAGAAACACGAGATGGCGCTTCTGTCGGACACACTACCCGACAATCCTCTACGTGATAATCACATGCAAATCATATTCATCAAGCTACTTTTATTTGCCAAGATATTAGGCAACTGAATAGATGATTTGTCTCGAGGGAACTACCACACCGCTAGTTTCGATGGTTTGGGAGCAGCAGTGTGGTGTCTGCATTCCATACCTCTCATACAACTCTGAATTTCATGTCAACACAATTGCAAAAAAATGATTCGTCCTTCGCAGATGAAAAAAACGAGCCTTGAAGTATCTGTTTGATCGTTTGATATGTAGTTAATGCTTATGTAATATCACGAATCAAAAAGATACCTGAGAATAAAGAAGAAAAAGAGAATTGAACCTTTGAATTCTGTTTGAGAAAAAGGGTTTTATTTATAGGGAGAGAGAGAGGGTTGGATTGGGGAACACCTGTGCCGTTTTATGTATGAATCGCAGTAAATCCCACGGATGACGAGGTGAACAGTGGTCAGAATGACCTGAACATCGTTTGTCTCGTGAATTGGTATGTGTGTGTGTGTGTGTGTCCCTGAGAGAACGTGAAGCCTTACAAAGACTAGAAAACACACCGACATCCACTGGACGAGTCGTAACATGCAGGCGCGTATATTTTTTTTCTCTCTCCCTCTGTGTCTCTCTGTCTCTCTCTGTCTCTGTCTCTGTCTCTTGTGTATATGTGGGAATGAACGTCATGTGCGTATCGTATTTGATGCCTAGGATGATTGGTGTTTTGTTCAGTAGGAGTGATTATCTATATAGTGTGACTGGAGGATGTGAGCTGGATCCCTAGTCTGTCTCTTCGTCTGTCTGGGATTAAAAGAGTGGTTGACTTACCAACACGCAACTGTTGTCTCTTCAACGCACATTTCCAGACGGTTTGGTCTGACTTTGTTTATATACGTAGCTTCCAGCTGTTCTCTACCCCAAGTATTCCATGTCAGCAACACTCCTTAATGTTCCGTGTTCCCTTTTTAGAAAATCTAGGCTCACGTCTTTTTATTCGGGCTGTTATTGGATTTCCGTTTGTTTTGGTTGGCGGGTGCACAGGGGGGAGTGGGGGACGAGGCGTTGGATGATGCCAGCGGGTTCGCTGGGTCATCCGTCTCCCATGTCACCCAAAGTGGTCATATATGCTGGGGTTGGTTGGGTTCCGGCGTCTGACGAGAGATTCCAGACAGTCATCACAGCGGATGAGAGAGAGAGAGAGAGAGAGAGAGAGAGAGAGAGAGTTCAGCATATGCTTTGATTAGAGAATCTCTCTCTCTCTCTCTCTCTCTCTCTCTCTCTCTCTCTCTCTCTCTCTCCCTCATTCGTCATTACTTAGACGATGGTAAGTATTCATCATCTCTACGAGTATGGTTCCTAGCGGAAGGCATATTAACTAATTCGAATATCGAACCTTGCTTAACCAGGAAAAGGCTTAAATGATAAAGAAAGATTCATAAAGATGCAGATAAATACAATGAACATAAATAACGACATCAGGATACCTTGATAGCTCTCTGTAAAGGAAATTGTAAATCGATGGACAGATGAGATTCATAGCAAACTCTTAGAATTATGGCGCAGGAAACTCGATAGACCGTATAAAAGAGGTTTGCTCAGACGGTGCAAGACTGAGTATAGGGAACAAGTCTCACTCAAATTGTGAAGGAAAGCCATTCAGTTTAGATGAGACATAGAGAGTCACAGGCAGTGCTGAGAGATCATTAAGATATTTGATGACAGGACCATGATTTGATGATGAATTTTTCGTCATATTTTTTTTTTCACTGACTCCCTCGTCTACCTAAGTGCCTACGAGTTTCTACGTGAGATATTTTTGCCATGGACACGGGGCTAGAGCTTTGTGCTCACCGTTTAAAGGGTGCAGTTGCTTCCTGCATGATGAGCACGGCTGTACGACCCTTAACCCCAACGGTACATCCCTTGATCACGACGGTACGAGCCTTGAAGAGGACGTTACGACCCTTGACCTCGGCGGTACGACCCTGAAGCACGACAGTACGACGCCTAATTTCTGACCTAACCTTAAAGGTCTGCTCATACAGTCGTGTCCAATGGTCGTGGAGTCGTGTTCAGCGTTCGCACCGTCGTGTTGTTAACATATATCCAGGAAAATGAAATCTAAGCAACAATGATAACATCCCCGTCCAAGTGAATGTACGTGGATCTGAGAGAGTGCGCAGAAGGTGGTGGAATTATACAGAAACTCGAAACACCACAAAGAAAACGTTCCGATAAACAGTATCGGACCAGAAGACAGCTAGGCGGCCCTGCATCTAGATTGCAAGGCTCAAGCCGACAATTTCTCAAGGCTTCCCAAAGCGCAAATATTGGAAAAAGACCCAGACGAGGGCTTGCTTCGGGAAGAGCTGAGGTTTTCTTTCTTGAGGAGAGCCATGGGGAGTTTTGTGGAGGACTTGGAAAGGTCCTGGAAGACCTAAGGGTCTTAGGAAGATACGAGGAGCCAAGGGATCATGGAAAGGACCAGAGGTCTTGTGGAAGACCCATCGAGTCCTGAGGGGACCCCAGCAGGCGACTTGGGATGGACCCAGTGGGGCTCGAGCGTCTAATTCCATCTCTTTCGTATTCACCTGGAAGCCGCCTCCAGGCCATCTCCGATGGAAGCCTTCCCAGTTTAGCTTTCGAAGAATCCTCTTGGAAATGAAGCAATAAAAAAATTCCTCATCAAATGTTCCCTGAACATTTCTGTCGTTGTCATTAACGTAAAGGATACCAAGGAAATGTTCCTAAGGGAGATTTAATAGAAAACCTATTTATAAAACTGGTTTCTAATTACCTCTCCGAAGACTCACATTATCTCAGCAAAATTTCTAAAAGGAAAATGATTAAGGTACACGTCTGTGGACGAATTTGTGCAAGATCACTTTCCATAAGTAGCCGAAACGATGCCATTAGAGGTAATCCTCTGTTCATGACATCACACGAGACGAGCCTCTATTGATGCTTTAAATTCCTATCAAATGAAACCTTTCATTCTCATGAGACTGTGGTGAGGCATATCCACGATTTTCTAGTCTTATTCAAGCCAAGGAATAAAAGAAGATGAAGCGTTGCAGACGCCTGCATGATTTTTCGCTACTCGTTGCTACTTGCAAATTTAGCAACATAGAGAATTGCTACATAGCAAGACCAGTGATATGTATAATTTGAATTGGGTGATGCTACTTGCTGGGAGGCAAGTATGTCGAAGAGATTGAGAATATTAGATGGGATATAAGTGGGTTGAGATACACAAATAGACAGACAGATAGACTGATTATTAGAGAGAGAGAGAGAGAGAGAGAGAGAGAGAGAGAGAGAGAGAGATTTACAACGATGCATTTACATCCCCCCCAAATTTACAACCGCTACGTTTGACGTCTCAATTTTCGAGGAATGAGTAAGCTATTGACGGATGTCGCATCAGAATTTCTTACTAAGAACCAAGTGTCTTGACTTTGTTTACAGCCTCTTAGCTGAGTCTGTCATTTACAGCTGGCGAAAGGAAGCCATTTGGCTACTTTTTGTAAACAAGAGGTCCACCATTGGTGCTATTAATATGACGAATTTACAAACATTCTCCGTGTTTATCTTTTGTTCACTCGTGTTCTCTTTTTCGGTAGTTTTCATTTGAGTGTCTCAGTCTGTTACCAAAGAGGTTTTCTTCTCAATAGCCGCGTCTCAAGATAGAATCCGGTCGTAAGTAAGGAGATAATCTCTCTCTCTCTCTCTCTCTTTCTGTGTGTGTGTGTGTGTGTGTGTGTGTGTGTGTTTGTGCATGGCTTTTGCTCCAGTGTTTTCAACCCGGAAACTGCACGAGGGAACAACGCCAGACACTTTGCAAGCTTCGCACAGATCGTTCCCTCGTCTGCATCGTTTCTTTATTTTCTTTCATACTCCTAATTTCTTTATATGATTTGAGACGCCTTAGCGCTGAGTATCTGCACAATTTCTTAGTAAAAATTGATAGATAATGAACAGATAGATTTACCTTTAAGTACAGCAGGACGCCCTCTTTTTTTTTTTTTTGCTCTCATTTCTAAGGCCATAAGAGGACGTGCTAATCCGCTTTTAAAGGAGGTGGGGAAATGTTTTGGTTGGCTTCTCTGGCGGCACCAGCAGGAGGAGACCATGAGAGGCCTCCTCTCTCTCTCTCTCTCTCTCTCTCTCTCTCTCTGTCACCCATGGGAGCGGTAGTCACGAGCAGGAGCTCTCGTTGGATACTGGTGTTTAACCCTGATGAGGTGTTCTTGAATACTTCCCAAGAGGGAAGAGGTCGAAGTCCTTTTTTCTTTCTAGTTAAGAAAATCAACTTCGTGAGTGAGAACTCAAAGGGGTGATGTTGTCCCCATCTTGAGAGCCTCTCACTAGTGCTCATATAATACCCTCCACTTGGACTCATTCTCCAGGAATGGTAGGATTCATGAGCCAAAAGACTCTGAGACAATTTATGTCCTTTTAACTGAAGACTAATTCAACTGAGAGAACCAAAAAAAAAAAAAGAAAAAAGGCTGAAGTAGTGGTTTAATAAACATTGATGGTTTCATCTCAAATGTTTGTTGTTTCGTAAGAAGAAATTGGCTGAGGCCAGTAACAGACACAATATGATTACAGACCTTTGAAAACAGGATTCGACTTCGACATAATTGAAAGCTATTGTTCAGTCACGATGGGTTATATAGCTCCTTGTCTTTCCCTCCCATGGAGACAGAAATATCTTTCAAGGCTCCTTCTGACTTACCCCCGTGCTTTTACAGACTTTCTCTGGATACAGAGGGTTATGAAACCTGTTTAATGCAGATAGGAGACACTGTTACTCTTGTATATGGATGATATCTTGCTTCCGGACAAGGACACAACTCTCCCCTAAAATCGAAACTTTATGAATCAAAGAAGGACCAACAGTTTATGGCGAACGACAAAAATGCTTGATATATTCCTGCCACAGACGGAAACTCAGGAAAATTCTCGTCCCTTTGTCTCTGAATGTCCCTCGTAACAAACAGATCTTTATTAAAAACCTGGCCTCCCTTGCGTTGTCAGGGAAATTAACATCCACCAGACAGCAGGAATCATTAGTGGGTTATCTAAATGGCGCAGTTCCCTTGTTATATTTTCATTGTACTGAGGTTCTCTCCTTTCATCAATCAGATAAACTGAACGGCTCACCACAGTTGTCAGGATGTTCCAGAGTTGCCAGACTCTGCCAGCTCAACTCCCATGATTAGTGAATCATTGTACACCAGTTACGTTCACTCCTCCAACTCCAAAACTGTCTCATAACGGAGCGAACCTGTGAAACAGGAAAGTTCGTCTGCACCAACGTGGAAGTCAACGAATTTGGAGCAATTTTTGTTAAGGAATCATAAAGCGTCAAACTTACGGACAATTGTATTGGCAGTAAAGCAGTTTTCTTTTGCACTGGAGGGCAAGGCAATGGGAATTTTAAGCAATCCATTTATCTTTGGTTTATGCGAGACAATATTTTCTCATTTCAAAATAAAACAAAGTCCTGTTTGCCATTTGATTTTCCAAGTAAAGTCAAACGTACTGGCAGACCAGTTACCTCGAGTGGAATCGGTTTCTATAGAGCGTGCGCTCCAACGTAGAGCGCATCTGCTGTAGCTACTGCCGGCCTGGAATTCCTTCGAAGTAGATCTCTTTGATACAAGAGGGGAGCAGTCGAACTCCTCGGATGGCTGTGTACGTTCCCGGGGGTGTCCAATGAGGTCGGGGGAGTATGCGATATACCTCGCACTGGATCAATGAGAAGCCATTCACCTGTTGCCTCCGTTCCGTCTGATGGTGGAGTGGCGGTGGTTGTAGTGGCAGTGGTGGTGATGGTGGTGGTGTCGGGGCCAGACTGCGACAATGGTACGGTGCAAGGGCCCCCCCATGAGGCAAAGGACCTCTGATTGCCTCGTATTATTTTGACAAATTCCCAGCGTCCATATCGGGCTCAGAGACCTAGGGATTTGGTACAGATCAAACCGTTTCAACCAGTTCTCGTTTTCCATCTGTGGTTCTGAGGATCTCACGGATCCGACACAGATCAACTGTTACATGGAGATTCTCCCTTGAATTGCAATATTCGCCGAAGGCCGCTGTTATATCCGTCTTTCCGTAGACAGTACACGGCTTCAAGTGTGGATTCGTGAGCGCCATGCCCAAGACCTGTTGCTTCTTTGGGACGTTTTCATTAGCATGACTCATCGAGTATATAACTATAGATCCCTGAAAGACAACTAATCAATGTAGGTGATATAAATCAATAAGGAAATATCACTTCACAGTTCCCACAGTTTGTTGTATATGTCCCTAGTTCCCAGAGCCAGCGAACCTTTCCAGAGATGACACGGGAATATTGTGAAGTCCCCCTGTTGTACCGATGGGTATCGATTTTCAATGTCGTATTTTCAGCAATGTCTCTAAACCTTTTTTGAAGAGGGGAGTAGTGGGGATGGGGACTCTTTGACTTTTATCCTCCTACAGTAGGAGAAGATCCCTTAGGAAACAGCGTCCAGACAAGTCACTGGCAACAGTGATGACCTGAGGAACCAATAGTGTGTTAGATGGGATAAAACGTTTACCTCAAATTTAAACGCGATCTTTATCCTTATATTTTTTTTTTCCGTTAACTTTATGCTTCGAGTCCAGGCGTTTATTGTACCTAGGTTCCGCATGGGTGCATTTTAAAGCTGAGGTACCCTGAATTGCCCCTGTTCTATGGGAAGGATTTTGTCTCTAAAAATTGATTTAGATTCTCCTCTTTTTTTCCAGATAAAGACTAAATGGAAGTCCTTTTTAGTCCACTGTACACAAGGTCATTGCCTCTGCCTCTGGTAAGCTCACCTATTATCTACTCTAGTCTGAGACTCGTTATCTTGTTCTAATGAACTGTTACAACCCGGTCACAGTACACTACTTGCTTGAGAAATCCTATTACGTCTGTATCTGCTAAAGTATATCCTTATAACAGTTGTCTAAAATGTTTACACAAGTTTCGTAAACTGGTTGACTATACGCCATCAAACCACGGCAGTCAGGGCTCTTTGCAGCTCAGAATATACTTCTAAGTCCTGTAAGTTTATGATACTTCATCAGTTTTTCTCTTGGTTTCCGAGTTGAATTACCTGGACCGTCATTTTCATTCACGTGTGTGTGGTTCTGTCGAGTCTCAGGAGAGAGTCGTCCGAACCGAAAGATTCGAAGCCTATGTTCGGGTACTTTTCATTCACTGGCGAAGCTTCGCTGGAACGAAGCAATGAAAGTGAGCGAGGGAAGGACCGAGTAAGAGAGAGAGAGAGAGAGAGAGAGAGAGAGAGAGAGAGAGAGAGAGAGAGAGAGTTGTCTTCGTACTTTATTACTGCAACACCGATTTTGCTTCAGGTTATTCAAAACGACACTGGAGTCTCAGAACGCTACGGGGTTCGAACTCGCCTCTCTTCTTACATCGACAACTCTAACCCTGTTTATGTGATCGGCCAACAAGTGCAACACATTATGCAACATTCAACACACTATATACTGACCACTGGGGGAAAACATGTCAGGCACATGTATACGTCATGAAAACTGTAAAGCTATTCTGTTCACTGCCCGCAAACAGTGGATGAAAATTCAGATGTTTTCAGATAATTCAGAAAACTTTCGAACTATTTCGCTTAGCCGTGACGTCCCGCTGGCATATATCTGGCTATACCTTCCCTCGAGTTTATCCAGCAGAAGGTTTTGACCTTTAGCACGCGACGGTACGACCTTTCTGAGCACGGCGGTACGACCCGTGGATGTGACGACTTGGTCTTTGATGTGACCCTTTAGGATCGGGCCGAAAAGGCCAGGCCTTGGTATTCAAGGGTCACACAGTCGTCCTTAGAGATCATACAGTCGTGCTCTAAGGTCATACAGTCGTGCTCAAAGGTCACAGAATCGTGCTCAGGGGTCTTCCAGTCGTGCTCAAAGATCATACAGTCGTGCTCAAAGGTCATCCAGTCGTGCTCAAAGGTCATCCAGTCGTGCTTTAAGGTCATACAGCCGTGCTCAAAGGTCATCCAGTCGTGCTTTAAGGTCATACAGTCGTGCTCAAAGATTTAAAACCAGAACTGGAACCTGAAATAATCACGTTTTGCAAAAAAAAAAAAAAACTTCCCGACGCCGATCCTCACTTTCTACTGTCAATAGTCGGTAGAGGTGGAGAGTGGACAACACAACGAACCTCCTCCTCCTCCCAGCGCACACTTTCTCCCAACATACACAATGTCTTTACCTCTGAATCACCAAGTTAGACTCGATGATTCTTGCACAAGTCACTCACAGCACAGAGATCCCTTCAGTGAATCTTGCAGAATCCTCCGGCAATCTATGCTCTCTCCGAACCCCAGCGACGAACGGGATTCGACTCCCCACAAAGCTGTCCAGGAAAACATGTAATCCGCTAAAAGGTTTTTAAGAATACTATCTATTCAAAATGCCCTTGCTCAGTGCAGACCCTCGCTTGAGTACAGCGAGGCAAGCCATATATATATATATATATATATATATATATATATATATATATATATATATATATATATATATATATATATAATGTTTTCCAACAGCTAGGATTCGAACCACGTTTCATTTGCGTGGTACATGGGTACTATGACCACTCCGCTATACTGCCCACAATAGGTAAATGACTATTCGATTGTTAGTAATCGAATACCCTTCGTCTCACGTCCATCAATACCCGTCATTCTCACATTACCCAGTAGTCAGCAATTTTACAGAACTGTCACAAACGCGGAAGCATATGAACACAAATGTGGTGCATGTGAAAGCGCGCTTTCATAGAACACATAGTCATTTCCTTGTAATGGGAGACATAGCCGAGCAGTTAATATACCCAGCAACCATGCAAATGATACGAGGTTCGAATCCTTGCTGTCAGAGGGCGTTATGTGTTCTGTGAAACTGGGCGTTCAAATACACAATGATTGTATATATATGTGTGTGTGTGTGTGTGTTTGTATTTATGATAAGGTTCATTAAAAAAAATACCCTTTGGAACCTGACATAAAGACCGCGACAGAGACACATTCATCACTCGTGCTAGGGTACATGAATCTTCCATTTTCACCCTCCGTGTAGGAGGAAATACATCTAACCACGGTCTTTCACCGTAAAGGCGAGGGAAGGGAAGGGAACCAAACAGCCCCATATCATCAACGCTTATTCCGCATTTTTGTGAAATTAGATTTTCAAAGAATTATGCTCTCAAGTCGGGATTAAGATTCAATTTAGAACCGAGTGTAATTAGCCGAGCCTGGCGAGAGCGCCATGATTGTTGTGATGATATTCATGCATACTAAGGACACTGAGCCTTTAGGTATAATATATAGACACACACACATATATATATATATATATATATATATATATATGTGTGTGTGTGTGTGTGTGTGTGAGTGTGTGTGTG
>JAYMFT010151272.1:0-12614 GCA_038088735.1 Panulirus argus
GAAAGAACCATCACCTGATAAGAGGTAGTAATCATCCGGAGGAAATCAAAAAGTAATGTACGTAAGTTGGTCTCGTCGTCGTCGTCGAAGAATGTATATAATAAACATTCCACCTCAATATCGGTTACGAGATGGGACGCCCCCCACCACCCCACCATCTGGTTCCCCCCTTCCCTACCCCCTCCCCTCATCCTCTACCACACCACGTCTTCCGTTTTAAGCCGCCGCCGCCCGCCCCCCCCCCCACCCTCTGCCCCTGCTACCCCCTCACCCCCCTCCTATCAACTCCGTTTCCCATACTCGCCCCTCTAGCCTGTCTCGCGGCACCTCCCCCCTCCTTCCCCCCACATAAAAAAAAAAAAGGTTTCCAGCCATCAACCGCCTTGAAGATCAAGGACCTGCGGATTTTTCCCTGGAGATCCAAATTTTTTCAAAAATTCTCAAAACTTTGGCCTTCGACCAATAGCCGGACGGGGCCGAGAATTGGGTGGGGGGGGGGGGTGGTGGTGCCCACGTCACGGCGCTACGTCACCAAGCCACGCCCACCTCGCGCACGGGAACCAATCATTTCAAAACGAAGGATCAAGAGGAGAGGGGAGGGGGAGAGAGAGACCCCACTCCTCCCCTACCCTTTACCCCATAAAGGGGGAAAAAAAAAATCGTTTTCTCAAACGGCAGAAGACGTCGAGACGGTTGCCCACTTCTTCTGCTTCTACTTCTCTCCCTCAGTCAACTGTTCCACTCCGTATATATTCCTTAGATAATTCGCAGATCATCTATTTTCCTCCTTTCGCTTCCTGTCTATTTCTACGGCTCTTCCAGGGCGCCTCAGTCACTCTCGCCTTTCCTTACACCACTTGTGCGAATTGAATACGTTGGAGGAAAAAACGAGAAAGAAGAAGGAATGAAATATGCTTAGAAAGTGGTCGTTTCTTTCGTCAGTAGATCTAGAAATGGATTCACTTATGTTCCGGGTGTTCTGCAAAACAATACGCCATTTTAGGGAATGACATTTATTCCTTCCCTCCGGTCGAATTCAAGCCTTACTTTCCTTGGCTGATCCAGACCTCCTATCCAGCCCAGACATAGTCAACTTTCGCGTCTCTAAAAAATCCAGTATGTTTCAAGATTCGCCCCATGACTAATGCTTGGCACGGAGGTCTTGTCAAATGACAGCCCCTTCCTCGGGTGTGTCGTTACTGGCACAAGTTGTGTGTGTGTGTGTGTGTGTGTGTGCGCGCGCTGTGTATAATGTAACAAGTTGCTCCCAACACTACTCTCTTCCTATATCGCTTCAAGGACCCACAATTCTTGTCCTCTCCGCTTCCGCCATCTCCTTTAACGACCCCAGTATTCTCACTGTTCAACTCAGTAATGAAGATACCTGGTAACGTCTTAGCCATCCAAGAGGCCGTGAGATTAAACATGAATCTTCCCTCGAGAAACGAAGCATCCATATCACATCCTATAAGTCCTACCCTTTGAAACAGTTGCTCTATTTATTCAATGGACTGATTCGTCCTTGTATGGAGTACTGCTCTCACCTCTGGTGAGGTTCTGGCCCTAAATACGTACATAAACAACCTGGCTTATCAACTAACCCTTCCTAATCTAACCTCATAACTTAACCCATTCTGCCCTACGCCACGGTGTTGGTTCATTTTCCCTCTTCTACGGATATTATTTCATTTTCTGCTCCCGAGAGCTGGCTGCCTGTGTGCCCCTCCATCATCAACTAGACTTATGAAATACACCCATTAAGCTTCATACAGCGTCGAATGATCACTCTCTGGCCGTTGGTAACTCAAGGGCGACGGGGCGGTTGCGATATCTGTTTCCTCTCCTCCACCGATAAGCTTTGGAATTTTCTCCACTCTCATGTCTTTCCTAACACATACCACCTGACCCTTCACGCAGAATGCAATACGATCATTCATAAAGATAAGACAATAGTCAAGATAACGGAATACGTGTGCAAGGAAATACGTATCTTATCAAGAAAATGCGACATTTGATTTTCTGTACTTTAGTTTTCCTCCTGTGATCAGCCCACCTGTTGCATCCTCCCATTCGCATGACGGAATCTATGCTATGTGATGTCAGCCCAGAGTGGCGTCACCACCAGCCTTGGCATCATTTAATGAATCTAAAATCTGACGTACGTGACATCAGTGCATGTGCGTGACATCGAGCGATCTCTGTCTCATATCCCATGAGTGTGTGGGATATCATGCGATCTATGTGACATCATTCTAGGCGTATGACACAACGTATGACTATCAATCGTCATTGTATCAATAACATACATTCATCCCTTACAGACAGATGACAAGAAATTGACCTGATTCAGGAATATTCAAGCAGCCCCATGAAAAAGAGACGAGACATGGAAGATTCGAAAGGAATTTGTGAATATTCACTTCATCGCGAACACTGATGGGTCCCACAGACGTATGTGACAGGCAGAGGCGCATGACCTCACCAACTTAAGGGGTCAGGCGAAGGTCAGGTTCAACAAATACAAAGGAATCCAAACAGGAACGGGCCCGCTGGGGTCCCAATTTCCAGCAGGGTCTGTGGTGGTGGTGGTGGTGGAAGACATCATAGAACCCACAGATTAATACCAAGTTAAAAAGTGAACAAAAAATATACAAACAACTCTCACAGAAAATCCTACACACAATTTCACTACTAGAGATTTCTCAAGTCTGTCCTTAAAACGTAATCTGTATAGCACTGTTTTCAGCCGCTCTACAGTAAATAGTAAAAACCATTCCTCATGTCCACAGATCCTATCGCAACGCAATGCCCGTGAGTTTGCGTCTACCGTAATCTAGGAACTCCTACTTCGGACAAAGTAGAACGGAACAACGTAACTTTAACAACAAAGGAATATCAATATAGCTGTTCGCGTTGGACAGGAATCCATTGCTTTGTCCCTTCATATATATATATATATATATATATATATATATATATATATATATATATATATATATATATATATATGACGGCACAAAAGCCTCCCATCTCAGACAGTCATTTGTGATCTAAGAGATTTCTCGTCACATCTCATGACCTAGTGGGTTAAGAGAGACTCGACTGCATTCAAGCTTCAGAAACACTTTAATTCAATCCAGTGGACGCTACGGTGATAAATGTACGTCTCTAGCATGTGTTGTCAAATGAAGTCGATGTAAACTATGCACCCTGCGTCTCATGATTTGAACCCAGGTTTAATACTCGACTCGCTTTCATGGGATAGTATTTGAGATATATTTAAACATATTATCCTTAGTGTCAAGAGAATTTATTTGGAGAGTTTCTGGGAGCAGAAACCGGAGTAATATCCGTAAAAGAGGAAAGGAGAACCAACACTGCGGTGTTTAGCGAGAGGGTCAACTTTTAAATCAGACTCACACACTTGATAAATCGGATTGCCTTGGAATTGCCTCAGTCAAATACGTATAACCAGAACTTCCTTATATGTGATCGCAGTTCTGTATACAGCGAGGTAAAGATTCTGCGTATAATAATCAGAGCAACTGTTTAGAAGAGAAGAATCTTTGGACTGTGATCAGGACTCTCAATTTCTTCGTGGCAAACTTAGCTATTTGTGTAATGTGGTGTTTTTCCAAGATAAAATTGATGTCACCCTGAGACCAAATATGTTTATTGTGTTGATTGGTGGAATTATTGAGCGTGAAAGCGGGTGGGATACTTATGGTGGCTTTGAGAAGGAGGACTAGGAAGCAGTTGGGTTTACGAGACGTTAACTTTAGCTACGTTACTTCTAGTACTTCACTAGAATTTTTTTTTCTTTAAATTTGAACTCAATAGGGTACATGCAACGAGAGCCAATGATGAATCGTCAGCGTATGAGAGCATATAAATACTTGCCGAAGATAAGTAATCGTCACTGAAAAAGGAAGAGGTTTGGAGACAGAACAGAAACCTGAGGAACACCGCTGTTCTGCGAAAAGAGGAAAAGGTTATGAAGTGCACGGACATTGACCAGTGAGGGAGGAAGGTAGGCACGTGAGAATAAAGAGGAGGAGGAGGAAAGCCAAAAGACTGAAGCTACGGTGAAAGACCACAATGCCACACCTTGGTAAAATCTTTCGATATATATCGAGGACTGCTTCATAGGATTCCCCAGTGTCCCTCAGAGAGGATGACCAAATCCTTCGTTAACGTAAGTAACTATATTATTGGTGGACCATCTCTTGGAAAAGTAATTCCAATGATTACAGAGAACGAGGAATTCATCATGCTTGGGAAAAAAGAAATTGGGAAATTCTAATACTCTGGATACACCAGAATTCAGAGCAATATGACAATGGCTGGAAGGATTGAAATCGCCATCCCTTCCTGGAAGAGACTTTATTAATGCATGTTTCCAAGAAGAAGGATTTGGCTTTCAGGAAAAAGGGAAACAGATGAGCAAGCACAGGCGCAAAAAATTCGGAGGTACACACATTCGAAACACGTGGATGGATGCCATCTGGTACACTCTCTGCTGCCGTCAAGAGAGAAGTACTTCTTGGATCGCACGAAGAGAGGCTACAAGGAAGAGCATAATAACTGTAAGAGGCAAGTCAAGGGTTGAGGGTAATGAAGGAGTCATCCAAGCTGGAATTAGAGGTTAAGGAGAACCAAGAAGAACTGCTCTGTTGGCAGGCGAGACAGTCACAGTAACGCCGGGAAGGATGAGCGACAAGGAAAGGCATTACGACTCATGTTGTTGGAGTTGCTTTTAGGTAACGACTAGAAAGATTCGTCATTGGAAAGGAGAGTGGTTTTTGTTATGCTTCCACTTTCCAAAGGACCGATTCGCCTCGGGACCAACATATTTGTAAATGATTTTGGGCGAAGATAAAAGCAGAATGCGAGTCGGGAGGAAGGAGACGCCATCATGTTAGTAGGCCGCCTTGCCTGAATGGCTACACGAGAGGAAAGGCTGAATGCTGGACTGGAAGAAGACATATTCGCACAAGAGGAGGAGGTGGAGAAGGAGCAGCAGGATAATGAGGAGAAGGAGGAGTAGATATACTCTTCCAGCACCACAACAATTGCCTCTGCTGTACTCTAAACAGAGAAAGAACCATCACCTGATAAGAGGTAGTAATCATCCGGAGGAAATCAAAAAGTAATGTACGTAAGTTGGTCTCGTCAGTGGAACCGAAGTGCCAATAATGGGAAATTAGTGGGAGGACAGACGTAGTTGAAGGTGCGATGAGGAAAGACAGACATTTACAAGAGAGTGGTTGAAGTGAACTACTAGGGGCGGGTATAGTCATGACGGCCAGGAATACGGTTAGGGAGATTGGCAGTTTGCTTCAGATCATTACGAATGGAAAGTATGAGGGCTTTGACACCCCCTCACCATCTGTTTGGGAAGGATCTCAACCATTTCCTGTCGTGTACGTCGAAATCTAAGGAGAGAAAGTCGGCTTGTGGATGACAACATATATTGCGTCCTCGTTGTAGGAATTTGGACAGACGCTAAAGCTATAATTTTACCCAATAATGAGGGCAGTGGGTGAAGCAGAGGGAAGAAGGGGTAGGGGGTATAGTGGTAGGTGAGGGATAGTGGGCCTCTCATAAATTCATTCTGACGTTCATAGATTATTGACACACACACACTCTCTCTCTCTCTCTCTCTCTCTCTCTCTAAGATATATCTTCAGTGTCTTGTCTCTTTCCCAACTTGGAAAAAAGAAAACTATGACAAGATAACAAGTCAGTAATCATAACTCTACTTTTCTTTCATTTATCATTTCGATACTTGCTAATTCTACTTATGAAACATGATCAAAGAGACTTTATAATTTTGATTTGATTTGATATCTATGGGCGTGGATTATCAAATGAAAACAGACTTCGAACACGTCTTTTTGAATACTCGCAAAAGCTTCCTCGTCCGTCAAGAATTGGTTCACGTGACATACGGGATGGCGTCACACATCACGTAACTTTATAACCTTTAAATTTGCCTGGGCGTCGTCAACTCCAGGGAGGTCACAAAACCAGAACCACTTAGTGCACACAAGTTACCAGAGCCGGGCAGGCAAGAGACCTGAATAGGCAGTAACCCTCACACACACTCTTTATGGTACAAGAGAGCAACGAAAACTGAAATGAAGAGCCTCGAGTTTATTCATCCCAACTGCTTTCGACAGCATTTTTAGAGGAGTGATAATTCTCCTGAAGAAGGCGTCGTCGACATCAAATTTGGACAAGGAAAAGAATCCTTCAACATCCTCTACAAACAATTCTTTAAACCACGCCTCATCAGCTTGATCATCCTCTTTCTCAAGAGCAAACATAACAAAGCAGCAAACCTCGCAAAGCAGAGAACTCGGAACAATCACCGGCTGCCTAGCAACCACACATACTCAACTCAACACCTACACCATAAAACAATGATCTTCTCAATACAATCCCACCTCAACATGATCTGCATTCATCTTATTTTGCAACAGCAGCATTAGACCTCGCGCACCCAAATCACTCCATAACTGACCACCAAGCCTACCTCTACTTCACACTTTGACAACCTCTTCTCACAGATTTTACGCCCACCACCAGCAAACATAACACTATCAAAACATATACACAGAAATGACCGACAAGCGGTATACCACTTCCTCCAGACATACACCTATCTGGAACCATACTCTCTAGGTAAACACGAATCACACTTTCCTGTCTACTCTCTATATGTCACCAATCCTTATAGCACTACAAACACCGATTCAACACATTACAGAACCCTTCATGCCCACGATACATCTACCACAAAGAAGACACCGAACACTTACTGCTCATTTGCCCAACACTCGATAGATACACACGCATGACCAATGGTCCCTCCTTGTGGATGTGGCAGGCTTCCTGAGCGCTGCGGGAGCTCCAGAAAGACAGAAGAGACTCCTAGAAGTTCAAGTTCAGCTCAGGTTCCCATGCAAAATAGATCTGTACTTAAGACCTTTACACGGTCAAGCGGCTCTACAAACAACCCTGGTGATGAGATACCTCTCTGGCTGGGGTCCGGAACTAATCATCAGTGCTAACTCCTTACAAGTCTTGCATAAATCATGAAATATTTACCATACTGTAGCTGGTGCGTAGACTGGAGAACGTGTGTGTTGTGTGTTGATGGCGGCTTCTTCCGGTGGACAGATTCTCACACCTCCTTCAGCCACTGAACTGCGGTCCTCAGGACAGAAGTAAACAAAGAGACGGGAGTCAACAGGAGTGGCCTGGCGAGGAAGGTGTGCGGGTGTGCGTGCGCGTCTGGACCCCCAGCACGCCGGTAGCCTGCCAGACAGACGCTGTCTTTACGGTAGAGAAGCTTGGCTACGGAATGAGTGCTTGCAGGCACTGTACCTGCCAAGAGAGTCGGCGCGAGAGAGAGGCGAGTGTGTGTGTGTGTGTGGGAAAAGTCTGGCGGTGGTGGCCCGACACCATTAACGTGCGCAGATTTAAGCGCTTCTCTTTTATATATTTTGTGGCGTGATGACGTGTGTGTGTGTGTGTGTGTGTGTGTCGGTGTGTGTGAGAGTGAGAGAAAATGTGCCAGTTAGTGATGTAACAAGAGCCGGGCTGCGTGACAGACGCCACACCAATGTTTACGCGGACGGGAGTTTGGTCAGGTGTCCAATGGAAGCCTCGCACGCTTCGCTATGCGCGAACATAATGAGGTTCGGGAGAATAAAGCCCGAGCCTGACGAACCACAAGAAGCGCGCCTTTGGGGAGACCGAGGGAACAGAAGGCATATATTATGGTACGACAGTTGCTGGTCGGACAACGGATCTCGTCGTATAATTGCACCACGGTACAGCCTCAGTTACGTAATCTGTCGTTTCTGACCTGAAGAGTAACGATGTTGTATTAGCCTTTCCTCGTATTGGCTCAGCTCCCGGTGAGTAGGGGAAAGAGAAATCAAAATCTGTTCACGAGTAGGAAACATGGCAAAAGGGGAGAGCCATTTTGTGAAGAGATAAGCGATGGCAACTTCAACTTGACCTCACTTACTTTCAGACAACTCAAAGAGATAGATAGATTAGATAAGATAAGTAGGTATACTTTTATTTGTTCACTATTACCCCAAGACCAATTTCTTTGAAAGAGTCCTGGTGTTACCAAGGTCATATCAAGGCTTTTGCAGCTCAAGGCTGTGTGATACGTCCAGTAGCTTCTCGTGACTGGAGTTTATAAAGACAATAGTACTAGAGCCTGCAGCAGGTGCTTTATCCTCCTCTGACCACGAGACCATGCCTGAACGAGAACAGTAATCCATTGATATGTGCTTGGACTCAGGGACATTCGCCGATTCCTGTCAAAGAAAAGGGATGCTCGGGTGGTTTCCTGTGGTTCGGTGTTTTGCCTTTGGAACTGATTATCAGAAGCAGTAAACATCATGGATAAATCTGTGGAAACAAGAGTGACGCGGTGCGAAGGACCTGGGCAACACCAGGTATCTCTCCAGCATCGTCTCCACGAGCGAGGTGTGAGTGTGAGGAGGAGCAGCACCTCCTTCTTGAGATGAACGTGGCCGTACAAGCCTGGAGAGCGTGTGGAGATCGGCAGACGGCTTACAAGAGGTGCACAGTGCGTGAATGTCATTAAAAGAATCATTTTGCCATCATTGTGTTTCATGGGTATTCCTACTGCTGAATATCGGGAACGGAGCAGTGGTGGGAGAAGAGCAGGGTTGCCGAGCTATTGAAGACTGGACATCGCGGAGGACCAGATACCCTTATGGCTAATGTCGAGTCTGTCTCTAGCCGGCCGAGTGACGCGGTGGTTATACAAGGGAATGGGGCGAGGGAGACAGGGCTCTAGGCTGTGTGAATAATATATCAATAATGTATGGTAAGTGTAAGTATACAGCAATATAAGCAGGAAATTTTCGACACTAAAGTTCGATTATGTATTTTGTATATGGAAAGGTCTTAACGAGAACTAAATGTACGGTGCCTTAGTGGTTTAAGAATTTTGGCTAAGTTTCTACAGCATATACTTCCCGCACTTAAGAAGTGACAGATGCTACGCTATGGAAATTTAGTTCTTTGTCAGCTATCGCCACCTTTGTGAGGTGTGTAGCATTGTATATACGACGGTAAGACGCGTTACTAAAGGGAATCCCGTCAGTAATGGTCGAAGACCTGTGCTGATGCCTTCCGTTTCGTCCCCTGCTGACGGAGTAAACATCTACCCTTTGTGTCGCTCGTACAGGAAGCTGTAGTTCAGTCTGCCAGGCCATGCCATCAGTAAGGTCCGTCCAGTACACTTCACACATTAAAATCTATGACTCGAGAGCAAAATTTAAACCTGAGCGACACTTCCCAGGCGTAAGTACTCTTAACCCTCGAGTTGTCACTTTCCCGCGTCATAAGACCATGACATTGTGGTGCAGTGATGGCAATGCCTCATCCTGTGGCGAGGGAGGCTCATTACTGTAAGTAAAGGCCACGGAAGCTAGTCACACTTGAGTTTATTTATTAAGTCTTCGTTCGCGTTGACGCATAACGAAGCAGCGAATCGGAAATGAAGGCGCAGAGTCGTAAGGATATCTTTAGAGAGGCTACTGGAGCTTCACTCGAGTCTCGAACCGTCTCATTACCTTTCAGACCAACGCAGTCAATCGCGATTTTTGAGATGAAAAAAAGCGGAACGATATTTCACATGTTAGAACAGGGGTAAAAGAAAATAAAAAGATATATAGTTGTGTTTTAATTTCTCTTGGGCCGAGTATTCTTTGATTGGTTATTTAGATTTTTGCTTTAGACCTGTCGATAGTCACTAACGCCGTCACCGTAAATTCTAACAAACAACAACTACAACAAAAAGGTTGAACGCCTTCAGGTCTTTGAGCTACCCCGCAGGCCATCCATCCACACTCGCCTTGACCGAGCATATTTGGCCCTTGAAGGTCGAGCCAGTGTTAGCCTAGCTACGAGACCTCAATCTTCGTCTCGATAAGAGAAGAAAAAACAAAAAAACGGATGAATTTTTACGGTTGCTTTATGATGTCAGTCACGCTCTGAATGGACAAGGAATGTGATCTCGAGGAGAAGGATGTGATTGAGCAGATCGTTGGTGAGTCACTGTGAAGGAAACCATGTCATTTGGACGTCTCACATCCTGATGACAATGGAAAGAATAATAGACAGGAAAACTATCGGTCATTACCAGCTTATCTGAGGCACTGGGGCGAAGCTTTAGTTCCCGTAGCTGCTGAAGCTCCTAGTTTATAAAATGATTATTCATATCTTTTTTTTTTTTCCTTGAGAGTAAATCGAGTCGAGGAAACTTTTTAAGTCATGAGTTTTAAGTTAGGAGTAATGGACACGAATTTAACCGTAATCAAAGGTCGACACAGCAAGCAAATGCTAGAACATAACACAAAGACGTCAGTGATTAAAGTAACTGCAAATATATTTACATGAAATTTAGTATTGTCATGAAAACACAATTGAGAATGTTACAGTCTTCTTAATCAGACTTTGGGCGTCTGATCTGAGCTTATTCGAAAGCTCATTTTGCCTCAGACCTGAGTCAGAGTTCAAGTAAAAGAGCACCATCTATGGGTGGATGAAGGAAGCTTGGCTTTCGTAGCTGTGACTCTTGGCACTAGAGGACAGCAGGTAGCCTCCAGGACTTCGGAATCTCCTCCAGGTAGTTCGGAGAGCATGTCGGGTGTGTAAAGCCATTTTGAGTCGTCTTACAATATTGTATGTCAAAACCATTCATCCTTTAAATGATACTGTGCTTGAGTAGCCGCGTATATCTGCATAACGACCCAGTGACGAATGGAGACACGTGTATATATATATATATATATATATATATATATATATATATATATATATATATATATATATATAAAGGAAAAATGGGCGTCATAATTTTCAAGTCTACTTGTTCGCTTTTAGCTGTTGCCTTTATCCAGGGCACGATCATCAGCTGGTGGTGACTCCACAGTGACCAGTAGTCAGGTTATGACATAATGACTAGTTATAGAACTAATAATCTCTTTGTGTATATCGTTTATGTCATGTGTCGTTTAAACCTAATGTATTCTGCAGTGTTGACTGGCTTCCCGACCCAGTACTGATGAGCTAATCAAGTTACTATCTGTACAGAGAAGCCAGCCAGATCACCCCACCTGCAGGGTAGACCCAACCGGTCTACCTCCTGCAGGATAGAGCCAACGGAATCACCTTCTGCGGGAGGGAGGTGGTTCATTTTCCCCACTCTGCCCTACCTCCGTCTGTTTCTCCTTCCATCCATTTACTTGTACACGCTGTTGATGTACTTAGCTCATGCCTTCGCTTTTACGCGACGCAGCCAACGATGTACTCTTCATCTCACCTCTTCCCTCATTAGACTCCGCGTCCTTCTTGAGTCTCATTCATCTCATAATAAACTTCCCCAGACCCGCAGCTTTCCCACTCAAGTGCTCCATCTCCACAGCCTGCACTTGGATGGTCAGTCTCTCAGGAGTTTGGTTCCAGCAATCCTAACAGCCTCCGTGCCCTTCCTTCAGAACCAGACGCGTTAACTCCACCTGTCCATCTTTTCAGCAAATCTCTCCATCTCTGTCCCGTTCTTCCGACCTGAAGCTTCACAAAAATCCTGAACATATATGCATATTTTCTTCTCGCTTGATCTCAGATTTCTGGCAAATTTTCGTGCATGAGTTGAAAAAAAGAGAGGTTCACCAAAGTCTCTCCCTCTCGTGTCTCGGGACGCACGTGCAGCAGCTTTGGACCAGCGGCTCTTCGGCAATCTGTATCGGTTCACGGAACTCGTCGCAGCGATTGACAGAAAGCTGAAAAGTGTCGTCACCAGCGCGTATAAACGAGGACGCCCTGTGGTCGGACGGGAACTACCTGGTGAAAACCCCGCCCCTGGCAGTAGCTTAGTATTCATAATGTGCGTTGATTTTAGAAAAGGAAGAGAACACGCAGTTCGAGAAGGGAAATCATGATCTCCCAAGCAACAGAACCTTTCCCGGTTCCATGGACTGGAGGAGAAGAGGAATAGAGTGCTGCTGAATGTGTGACTCCAGTAGCCATAGCACTAGATCGCAGCGTCCGCCAGTTTATCCTGGATAACGTGCCATAGAATCAGACAGAGCCTTACAGAGCGAGGCCATGACGTAAACACAGGCATCGATCACATGCCCTACAGATCAACTCACCTCCCTCCACCGCCGTACTATGGTGCGAATCCTTTACAAGATGGCGAACACCTCGACTTTCTTAGACTCTGCTGCAAGTAGTTCCACCTAGGCTATTGCCTCCTGCTGCTCAGAGGAATGTCTGCAAAGAGGGAACAGTATAATGGACTGAAAATCAATAATTTTTAATAAACTCTATCCATCACAGGCAATAGAATAGTAAGACATGGTACTCATGACAGTAGATGATAGATTATCTTGTACAAAACACATACACGGTATCTGAAAAGTCTGGACGCGTAAATAAACGTGATCATCTACCTTTAGTTCACTTGGATGCACAAATTGCATGTCATTACCTTGCAAGTAACTATGAGAGTCGAGTACTTACACACACACACACACACACACACACATATA
>JAYMFT010151283.1:0-12614 GCA_038088735.1 Panulirus argus
CCCTAGAGAGATCTTATATATATATATATATATATATATATATATATATATATATATATATGCATGTATATGCGTGTGTGTGTGTGTGTGTGTGTGTCGCTATCAGTAAGGCTTGGCAAACCTCTTATATTTGAGAAAGATTTATCGGAAAAATTGCAACTCTGCGCACAAGGTCCCCTCGCCAAGCAAAAATCTCGGCGTATAATCTAATTAGAACATTTTTCAGTTCGTCGTGGTTCGGTTTAAACACATCATCAATAAGGCTCAGAATACTCGCGAGTAAAGAGGTTTGCATTAATTATGCTTCGACGTTTCGGAGAAGAGGAAGGCGTACGATGAAAAGCTTCATAAGGCTTCGAGAGACGGAGGTATAATTTGGTCTTACATTGTTACCAGGCGGGAGGAGCGGGTTTACTTACTTTACCTTGGCTCATGTAGGATAGGAGAAATGTGGAAGGTTTACATCGCCCTTGGTTTACAGTGTTCCGAGGAGAAGGAAGTTTACGTTGTTTTGGTTCAGTCAGTTCGATAAGGCAGTGCTTCATAGACTCGAACTCGTCTGACCCGGTTGGGAGTGGGTTTACATTGACTGAATGAAAAAGATATTCCAACAAATTTACGTTAATTTGGATCACATATTTACGTCATTCTCAGTTGTCCTGCCAAATGAGGAAGTTTACATTGGGTCATCTTCAGCTCAGACGGCGTGGGAAAGTTGGGATTTACATTATGTTGACTCAGATAATCCAGGAAAGGGCAAGTTTACACAGCAAGTTTACATTACTTTTACTCAGTTTACATAAGAAGGTGAAGGGGCTTACACTAGCACTTAGACGAGTACCATACTTTAAGGTAGAGTCATTAATCATTATGTAATTAACAGCATCATTCCATCCTCTCGTCTAAACCGTTCACACGCGTTTGAGTAGATGTCGAAACTTCTTTTCTGTTGGATAGCTGCTCCATTTATACAAAGGACTTGTCCGTCCTTGTATGGAGTATCTCTCTCACATCTAGGGTGGTTCTAGCTATGCGTCCTTAACTGAGAGAGTAGTCGAGTCGAAAGCGGTCAGACTTATAAGCTCTCCAAGGCTAACTTCAAAATCTGATCCGCTTCCTTTTGGCATTTGGCAGTACGATATCCTCTTCACAGCCATGGCAAAAAAAAAGTAACAAATTGCAGCGTTCCTCATGGGAGAAATTATGATCATTAATCTATGCGTTTCAAGTCATTTACTCAAGAGATTTTTGAGAGAAATTACAGAGGTTATTAATCTTACTGATGCTTTGAATTCAGAGGCATTCAAACGTTTGTTGAAAAGTCCTTTTTCGTAATTACTGATCAAGATCAAATTCATTCTGATTAATTTTTTCCCATTGTGGTATATAGTTTATCTATCAGTCACTTACGAGGCGAGGTGATTTATGTTTTATAAAAAAGAAATCTATCTGATATGATCGTTTCTATCCATACATGAGATGGGTCAAGGTAGGTGAGAGTGGGAGAATCATTCTCAGACCAGATATAGTGAGGTCAATCTAGTGGCTCACTGATTCTCAGACTAGACATCTTGAGTCCATGAGATAAGGGGTTACACCATCAAGATGAAACATCCATTCTTATTTATTAGCTCTTGAGTTAATTTTCTATCTGCTTTTATATACCAAATCTGTCTTTGTCTAAAAGGCCTGTCTTTCCCTCTACCTATCTCTGTCTCCTGTGTGCCACTATGACACGAGGTCAATACAAAATTGAAGAGCTTCTCATAATCTTGTGAGCGCTTTCTGTCTCATCATTCCTTAACAAGAATGGCAGAAGAAGGACAGAAGAAAAGACAGGCCAATTACTTTCTTATTACCCTGAGTCAAGACGGAACCATCTTATAGCTTTTCTGGGAAACTATAAATATGCAGTTATCGTAAACCAAGGATGAAGAGGATGGATGAACTCGTTATAAAGATATCCTTTATAGCGACGTACATATGTACCTGGGTCATCAATCAGCCGGTATATCTAAGCATTTCTTAGTTACGTACAAAGTCTACCAGTGAGACAGTGGATGCCTAAGGGGTCTGTATATGGCTACCTCTATGTAGTTAGTGTTATAACTCATACGAACTGGACATCAGGGACTAAAGTAATAATAAACCCCAGTAAAAGAAGTCCTATTCCGTCCTAGACCAGGGATGGCAATACATGGGAAAGGGAGATAATAGGAAAAACTGTCGGTTTATGACGAGATTGTCCGCTGGAGGTGAGTAATGATATCCTAAAGTTCTCTCCTACCATCCCTTAAGGTATCTGAGAAGGCTTAACATGCCTCGATAACAGATTTGATAGTCTACTACGAGTCCTACTTCAAGAAGACAACGAGAGGAACTCAAATGACTCAGAGCATAGCAATGGAGAGTAGACGGCAGAGAAGAAGAAGAAGACTTCTCCCAACTCACCATTCACTTCGGCATTCGTTTAGGTAAATCTTTGTCCAAGAACAGAGAGTTTACTGAACAATAATAAAGCCGAAGCATCTGGAGCAACAGTACGGTGAAAACAGACGACTGCAGCAACAGGCTGTGGACGAGTCATTGCAACAACCAGGTAGCTAACGCTGGATCAAGCGATAGGGCAAGCATTAGTAAGCTGTACACTGGGCCGCTCGAAACGGTATTAGATCAGCTAAGCTGTTGATGCCTTGGCTGACACAACAGGAGATGCTGCAGCAGCAGCAGCAGCAGCAGCTGAGACCTTGGGGTGTCTATCTTAAATGTCTTGAAGCTGTTATCCTCAGATGGTGGGTCGCAGCTGGAGATGGACCGGCAGCTGGTTACAGAGGTCACTGAAGACGAGAGAGGATTAAATGTACCAGCAGCGGGGTCCTGGTACATCTCTGTCCTAAATCCTCCAGGTTCAGCTTTGAATGCGACCAGGACCTTAAGCCCACTAAACTTGCACTCTCCTGTAGCCTCAGGACGTATGAATCATACAAACGGAACTTTCCTCCACGTAGGCATATAGCAAGAACTTTCCTTCCATATACATATTGCTGGAACTTACCTTCCCATAGACATATAGTTGGAACTTTCTACCCTGCAGACATATTCAGAACTTTCCTTCCCATAAAAATACGGGTGAAACTTTCCATCCTACGGACATTTGGCTGGAGCGTTTCATCCTAAACAAGAATTTGACTCTTATTTGGAAGAGATGCAACAATACGTCTCGCGAAATATCTTTTCTCTTAACGAAGAATACTTCAAAGTGTCATGAACATCTCTTGTGGCGCGGTAGTTGAGAACTCCCAAGTCCACCCGACTGATAAGTCGCTGATGAGTTCGTCTGTCCTTAGGAGTTCAAAGATGGCCTCTGGTGTCCGCTATAGACTTCCCATCGCGGGAAGACTCATTCTCAAACGGCATGCACAATGGCACGACCCGGGGTAGTAGTGGTGAGGAGAGACACAACTGACTTCTCCCATCTCCTACCAGTGAGCGGACTGACTTACTGACTGACTGACTGACTGACTGACTGACTGGGGACCTCCAATGCCTGTTAGTCCGTTTACTGACTGACTTGGGGACCTCTAAGTCCAGTTAGTCCCTTTACTGATTGACTGGAGGCCTCCAAGGCCAGTTAATCCATTTTCTGACAGAGTGGGAACGTCCAAGACTACTTAGTCCGTTTACTGGCTGACTGGGAACCCTCAGAACCAATCAGTCCGTCCTTCCGTCCGTCATCGCCCGCCCATTATCTATGTAAATGAAAGGATTCTATACACAGGGTCTAACTACAAACGCTAGGCTCATCCTCATCGTTTGCATTCAGTAAACAAACACGTCCGAGGTCATGCATACTGTTTACATTGACTCGCAATAATCAGGCGTGTTCGAAGTGGAGCATATTGTTTACAGTGAACCGCTATGATCAGGGGTGTCCGGACCCCTGCACATTGGCTTATATGTACTGATATGCTTTCTGGTACAGCCTGTGTCGCCTTCTATAGGGTTAAGGGTCGTTAAGTCGTGTTCAGTGATCGAAACGTCGTGTTCAATGTCGTGTTCAATGTCGTGTTCAACGTCGTGTTCAACGTCGTGTTCAAAGGTTTAACTATTTACGTTCACACGTTTTTTTCTCTCAGTTGGTCCAGTTATCCAGAGGCTGGCCTGGCGCTCCAGAGAAAAATATAATATTACGAAAATTAATCTTAGTTCTTTACACTACACACATTATGAATGTGAGGAATAACATCTTCATCATGGTGGAGTGATAATGTATTACTGCCCAAGGCAATTTATCCTCAATGATGATTTAGCTTCTCTAATAACCACATATATCTTCCTCTCGCCTAAAGGCAAATATATTTCTTTATCTATAACACTCATTTTATCTTGATAATGCACTGTTTTTCCTTTATCGTTATTCTCTCTGTTTTCACGTTTGGATGCAGGGCTGTAAAGGTCTCTGATAAATTGTTCCCACTGAGAATAAGTCATTTATCCGCGGGACACCTCAGTGGTGTAACGGTTAGCGTTGCTGACCGTGACGCATTCACGGGTCGCCCGGAGTCGAACGCATAGGCTCGAGTCCTGGCTGCAGCAGTCAGCCCACAGTCAACCCAGCTGTTCATCTTTCCCTGGAGGGTCATCGATACGTTGGAAACTTGGCTTAGGCTAGGGTATATATATATATATATATATATATATAATCAGTTTTAAACTATTTACCACTAAACCCTGAGAATCGAACCCAGGACCACCTGTGGGGCAGTCAGATTGCCTTAACTTCCAGGACACCGGCTAGTTTTCGGATCTCGCAGACGCGTCACGCGTCCTTAACGAGCCGGAAATACTGCCACTCACGCCCTGAGCGAGGAAGGAAGGAAGGCAGGCAGGCAGACAGGCAGGAAAGCTATTTAATCGACTCCCACGGCGCTGTGGGTAATGATGAGATATAAACACATTACCGTAGCAATCATCGCCGTAATGACTTCAAAGACACGTTTGAATGCTAAGGACGCCTCCTCGCACTCCCACAGGGCAGTGTGTGGTATATTACTTGCATTAGCCAAAAGGCTCACCCGACGACCCATTTTCATTACATAGCCCATAGTATATTCATCCACGTTCTCCTCCCGCGAGTATAATCACCTTTGCAACGTTCACTCCCTCTCCTGGCATTAATTCCGGCCCCCCCTCTTCTCATCACTGCAGCAGTAGCAGTAGCAGTAACAGCAACGGTATAATTGCAGCAGCAGCAGCAGTAATGACACCAGCAGCAGCAGCAGCAGTAGTAGTAGCAGAAGCAACAGCAGCATCAATAGCAGCAGCAGCAGTAGCGGCAGCAGCAGTAGCAGGCACCCAAGCAGGTATCTAAACCGCTCGAATCGTCCGCTTAACGAGCAGCGTCAACATTCCTTTATCGTCCTTCTCCCAACACACGTGAAGCAGGCATATGAAGGCAAGAGACGCGCGCCCCCGAGCCTCCCACCGCAGGGACTCCTGCGGTGTCCCACTAGTTCGTGGAGGGCTGGGATATGTCACACGTCCTCAGAGTTGAGTACCTTGTTCTTCACTTGGGATCCAGACGAAGTACGTGGGGAGTGTCGGGTTTTGGGATCCAGACGAATGCGTGGATTTTTTTTTTTTTTTTGCCACCACAAACGAAGGTCGAGTACGTAAGTATGTTAGTACTCAAGAGGACGAGGACGTTAGTACTCAACAAGGACTTGTAAGTAGGTATTAGTTAGGATATATATTTCAGACCCAAACGTGAACTAATTTGTATGACTTTGGGGGTAAAATGCAACATATATACGCGAAGAAACTCATATATATATATATATATATATATATATATATATATATATATATCATATTATATTACAGTTCATTCATATAAAAAAATGATAGTGTATAGAAATATCTCGAGTCTGATGAAGTGATTCCCAGTATTCTTTCAGCAGAATTCATACATTTTGTTCTAAATTTTCATAGTTTTTATCTGGTGGTTAGAACATATCTGTGTAAAAAAAGATTCCAGAGAAAAAAGAAAAGTATATTTCAAATTAATGAAAATATCTCCTCAATTTTTCTATGAAAGATTCCAACCATAATTTCAGTAATCCATCATCTATTTTGACAATATTTTTTTGGCCAGGTATGTACAAAATATTCAGGGACGAAAAAATTCAGGATTATTTTTCTAACATGAAAAAAAAAAAGACACGTTTTACATTTTCTATGTTAATATATCCTGACAAGCTTGATTCATCTTAACCAGATATTTTCCCTCGTGTATTGCACCTATGGAAATATCCTCCCGTATGCTGTAGAAATATTCCTGACACAAAGAAAAAAGAAAAAAACAAAGAAACAGAAGAAAATCAAATAATACAAGCAGCAGCTGGAGAAACAACAGAAACAACAGTAACAACAGAACAAAGAAAAACGGAACAAAAAACGGTGAACACAAAATAACACCAAAAAGAACGGCACAAATAACAACTACAGCAAGAACAAAAGCACCAGAAATAACATTAACAACAACACTAGCTCCCTCGCGTGTCAGGGATGATGTAGACAACCAGGTTTAAAAATCTACCAAATTTTAAACAGAAATTTTCCGTATAACCAAATTAAAAAAAAAAAAGATACGGAAAATAGAGAGAAAAAAAAATATGAAGGAATGTACCCTTCTTCCACGCCCAGGTTACTAGATATTAAGATAAGAGAGAGAGATAAGAAATATCTAGACTCTGTTGATGAGTGGAGAGACGAGTTGTAGTTGAATAATTCTTGAAAGTGGTTTAATTGAAGGATAATTGGAAGTTTTTAACTGGAGGGAGAGAGAGACACGGGGTTGAAGGAGTTGCAGATTGTGGGAGGGTTTTGTTGGAGGGTTTTTCTTAGGGCTAATGCTTGGAGGACGTTGCAGAATTCGGGAGAGATTTGATGGAGAATAATTTAGATCTTGACTACAGGGTTGGGACTCAGTTGTTGAGTCTGGGAGAGAGATTTTTTTGAAGGGGTTTTTGGAGTGTTGGCTGAAGAGACGGGGTTTTAAAGAGATAACGAATTTGGGAGGACTTTGTCGGAGGCGTCCATGGAAGTCCGGTGATCAAGAGAAGGTTTGAAAAGTAATAGAAGAATCATACGAGAGTTAAAAGTCATTGAGCTCAATCTAGAAGTTCATATGTCACTGATTCTTCTCATTTGTTAGTGATATTAGCATTGCCAGGCCTCACCCACCCTGGCACAGGAGTTTTGTCTAAATGAAGGCCAGAATTCTCTGATGCCTTGGGAAGATGCGTAACGTCCTACGTGAGTCTATGTTTTACCTCAAATAGCTGTTCCAGAACACCTATCTATCTTACGATGAATAAAGAAAGATTCTGTTTCACATAATCTAAATTCTAAGATTAGATTTTTCACTGAAACGATATCTTCGGATGAGTTATTGCTGTGAAGTATATATCAAACTTATCCTTACTTAACTCAGACAGAATCCTTTTGTTTCTCTACTTCAGCGCGTCTTAATACAGCTGAAGGAGTCCATTCTTCTTTCAAACGTGGGTTCCTCTTAAGCATACTACATTCTTTACTGAAAATCCACAAAGAAATGGTGTGAGTTTCCAGTTTTATGGTCTTAAGATTCCATTTCTGCTCTGTCTCTTACACGTGTCTCATGTGGATGAAATAGGCCGCCTGATTTGATCCCAATTTTCTTTCAGTCACGAAATATGACGAATAAGATATTCATAACGGAGTAGCAAATGTTCTCTTATTGAGTAAACCCAAACTTTGGATCAGAGATTCACTATTACCAGGTATTACCCAGAAGATTCATAATGCTAATGACGATAACGTAATTGACTGTGTTCTGCTGTCGTAATGATTCATGAATCAGTATCGAAATGAGCATGGCCTTTATCCTCACAGACTTATGTGAACGTTAATACCCATCTGAGCACATCTCTCCACCGTCTCGGTCTCCCAGAGACCCTCTCCTATCACTCCCCTCCCCATCTCTCCACTCTCTCGGTCTCCCAGTCTCCCATCTCTCGTCTCTGAGTCACTAAAATCGACCTCCCAACTACTAGAGCTTCCCTCCAGTTGCCGTCTGTTGCTGTCGTCTTTGTCTAGGTCAATGTAGTGGAATGTCCCAGAGCGAGGCTGATTGCCATGATGTGGTGGGGGAGAGGAGGAGGAGGAGGAAGAGGAGGAGGAGGAAGAGGAGAAGGAGGAGGTAAAGAGGAGGAAGAGGAGGAGGAGAAGAAGGAGGAGGTAAAGAGGAGGAGGAGGACGCATTTCTGTCCTTTACGACAGAGCGTCCATCACCAGTGAGTAGCGTAGGATGTTTTTCCCACCTTGCTGACTGACCCTTGTCTTTCCTGAGCGTCTTCTTGCGACCCAAAGTTATAAATTTTTTTGTCTCTAAACGAAAATACTGTGATATTTTTTTTTTGTTTTTTTACCCCTCAGTGATCTATATCGTCCATCTGTTTTTATTTTTGACCTGCCCTCTTCGTAAACGGCTGTAGTGTCATTCCCTCTACGTACGCGGCTTTACTAATCTTCTCTCTAATGTCTCTCGTCTTTCTTCGCCCTTTTATTGATCTTACGTTCCCTGTACGACTTTACTGATCTTTCATCTTGCACATGACCTTATTAGTCTTTCCCCTTTCTATATGGCTTTACTGATCCTGTGTCTCTGTACACAGCCTTACTGAGGGCTGTGCTGGTAACGCCCTCACTGTACGCAGCTTTACTGATATTCCCTCTTTGTAGAAGACCTTACTGACCAACCGTTCCTGTAGGCGACCTTACCAACCAACCATCCCTACAGGCGACTTGACTGACCAGCTCTTTCGGCAGGCGACCTTAACGCCAACGTTCCCCTCTCCCCCATGCCCCCTGGCGACTGTCACCTAGACAAGAATTCGTAACTTGTGGCTCCGGACGGAAGTTTAAATGACTTGGTAATCAGTTTAATGAATCCCTGTCCAGTAGTTCCTCCGGCATGGTCGTCATATTTTTGTACATGACTTTGGGAAGCGGCTCTTCCTATATATATATATATATATATATATATATATATATATACACAAAGAGAGGTAGATCTGCCTCATTTGTTTACATCTGTGCTCCACTGTCACGTACATAGCACCGAAGCCCGAGCCCAGTATCCACAGCCAAGCCCCAGAGACCTTTCCATATGCCCTGGCTTCTCCTTCTGACGGCACGTCGCCCCCTGTATGCCACCTTGCTCCAATTCGCTTTTATCACGTGTGCGTCTCACGCCCGCCTGCAAGTTCAGGCCCGGAACATTCAAGGTGTCTTTCACTCTACCCTTCTTCCTCCTCTTTCCCACTTTTCCTTGTTCCCCCAACCTCTGATATGTATTTTCTCTTTGTCACCCTCTCCTTTACTCATCTTCTCGATTTATTCATGCCATTTCAGCACAACCTCTTCAGCTCTCTCATAAATACTTTCCATTCTATCACGTTTCTTTCTCTTGCCCTATCCTATCATTTCATATCCTATCAATCACGACACTTGCTCTCCTCAGACATTCCATCTCCAACACATCCATCTTCCTACGCGCTTCATTCTTCAGGATTCATGCCCTGCATCCATATAACACCGTCGGGACTACTATATCATCCAACAATCCCATCTTTGTCCCCAGAGACAACGATCTCTCTTTCCACACAGTCTTGAATGCATCAAGGACTTTAGCCTCCTCACCCACCCTATGGCTCGCTCCAGTTCCCATGGTTCCATCCGCTGCCACATCCACTCCCAGGTACCTAAAGCACTCCACCTCCTCCGAGTTCTCTTCACTCAAACTCTCGCTCCACCTAACCTGTCTCTCACCACTGCTAAGCTTGATCACTTTACGCGTTATCAAGCTTACACATGATCATTACCTCTTCACTTCTTCATTTAGCACACTTTTCAAACTTCAGATGTTAGCTTTCACATTTGCTCATTCGAATCTACCACCAGAGCCGCGTCATCAGCAAACAGTAACTGACTTACCACCAAGGCCAACTCTAACCCTAACAGAGAGCAGAACCTGCCCCGTTCTCTATGACCTTCACGTCCACCTCCCTCACCACACTTCCATAAACAGATCAAACAGCCATGTTGACATCACACGTCCCTTCTGGAGACCCACCTTCGCCTGGAACAACTCACCCACCTCCCTTCCTCTCTTCCCACTCGCACTCACGTTATAACAATTTCGATACAAATTCTTTACTGATTCTTAACATCTTTTCTCCAACACAGTATATTCGGAACACCTTCCACAAAGTATCTCTATCGGCTCTGTCATAAGCTCTTTCCAGATCCATGAATGTCAGATATGTATATATATATATATATATATATATATATATATATATATATTGATATCAAAGAAATCTGCGGCTGTACAATTTCGTCTTTCGCAATGTGTCGACGTATCTGACAAGATCGAAGACTGGAAACGAACCTGATTGCCGTAAACCGCTGAATATGCTGAAGTTTTCTTCTTTCTTCCCGAACGAGTCGCGGCAGGGAGCCAACGTCTGCGTCCCTGCGGAAGGCAACAGACGCGTACAAGAAAGTTGGGAGTCTGTCGAGCGGATCATTGGATCTAATAGTCGTATGAATCTGCGACGAAATAGAATTTGAGTATTATTATTTTTTTTTTTCACGAGGGAAAATAAATCTTATTGTCCATATTTTCTGATGTGGTACAAAATGTCTATTTCTTCTAGTTTAAGAAGAGAAAAAAAAGCCTGCTTAGGTAAGTTCATGAGATTAATGACAGTGGAAATTCTGTTTTGTGTTTTGAACCTCTTGTGATGAAAGGCCCAGTCGTGCTACCGTTCTAGTACATACATGTATTTCTAGTCGGGAGGTGCACATGTTTCTGTGAGCTGGTGAACAAAACACAAACACAAGGAATTTGCTAAGGGCGGTTCAGCAATTCATCGTGCAAGCTCACGGTGATTTGTGTGTACTGAAAATCTCTCCTCAGACCTCAAAAATCTCCTCCCATCTTCCGTGTCTAATTCTTTCCTTCACGCTTCGTTTCTGTTCCCCGATTCAGTATTACTGAAGACGCAAGAGGTCTACTGGATTTGCATTTTGGAAGGGCTGGTGTTGAGCCGGGCTTCTGGAAGTGTGGGACTGGAGCTCAGCAAAGTACATAGAGGTGGTGTGAGAGGACCCAGTGTCCTCCACAGTTCATGGTAATGAATCCTGACGTTTTTGGCAAACAGCAGAACACGCAGGTCACTGCCTACGTCTATATGACAGAGATAATGTTTGGCTTCATGATACGAGCTGTAGATTATATATCTTTAAGACACAATCTGTACTCTTAACAATGCACCTCCCCAGACCTTATTTAGTACATGCTGCTCAGTCCTAGCACCGTAATACTACCAAAGGACAAATGAGGACTTGGACAGGACAAATACAAAGAAAAGAAATAATGCCGACTGAATCAAAGAGCGCAGAGATCGAAGATCATTTTCTCTGTCAAAGCACAGGCTCAGAAGAGATGTGATGAAAGTTTGAAATTACTCGTGATTGCCATGATACATTTCATGTCAGAGAGAGTTACAAAGACTAGATATAACGGAATGAAGTCACGTTAGAAATGTAATACAAATGCGGGCAAAAAATATCTCGAGCATTTGAGATACAGAACACTTGAATAAACTATCACAATATTTGGCTCAATAAATAATTTAACGATATATTCTTGCTTAAGGACGGCACTGTATTTTGTACGTATTTCAATGTTTTTCATATCATTTATAGATTAGCGGCGGAAACGCTTCTTCCCCCAAAGTACCTGACAGAATGCGTTTTTCATTCAACCTTTCCTATAGAACTCCAATGCCAGTATACTCTCTCTATGATACATGGTCTTCACTCATTGCCGTTATGCTGTCGACTGAGGAGGCGTCTGTCTCCATCTATGCAGATGAGGAATATGGGATACTATCACTGCCTTTCACTAGTGAGATGCGCCGTAGACCATCAGGTCTTCTACCACCTGGCTACCCCACTGTACTACAGTGATTTGCTTTGTGCCGCTAATCCCGGGAAATCTATTGTGCAACCCCACGCTAATCCTGTGGGCGGAAGCGCAAAAGGATTACAGGCGTTACAAAGGGTCTCAGTCAGGCCCCAGTGGGTTTATATTACATGTTACAGTTCATTATTGATGTTTTGTTACGTACGTTTACATAGTTTCATATGGAAAGCTGTACCGACTAGACGCAGAAAAAGGGTGGATACATACTGAAAATTCTAGGCATCTCGCTATCTCGCGATAAGGTGTCGCGACACTTCTTTGCACGGTTTGTCTGGACTTGTCCCTAAAGAAAGGCCCTGTCTTATTCAACTATGGCTGCCAGCACACCACACTGAGACCTCTCTTGCTTGGGAGGGGAAGAGAAGGGAGGAAGAAGACGGGAGAGAGAGAGAGAGGGGTGGGGGGGGAGAGAGAGGGAGGGAGGGGAGGAGGAGAAGAGAGGGGAGAGGGAGGGGGGAGGGGGGAAGGAGAAGGGGGGGGGGGAGAGGGAAGGGGGGGGGGGGGGGGGGGGGGGGGG
>JAYMFT010151294.1:0-12613 GCA_038088735.1 Panulirus argus
ATATCTGGAGTACTGGCACTGGAATCGTACCCTAACTTTTCCTGTCTCGTTTTTCTTGTATCCAAGTAAGATATTTCCCTCTGATAACCCTCTGTGCCAAGAGGAAGAGGATAGATGAGGGATCTGCTTGCTCGAAAGGTTTTCTTCAAGTCTACTGATGTGACGAGTTTAGATTTACAGTATTCCAGCACATTTACAGAGCAGTTAACACTAAAACCCAGACAACTTAGGGCACAATGATCCAATCTTCCATTTCATTTTACTGAGGACCATTCTGTCGATATTCTTCATTACACTCAGAAGGAAAAACACAAGCTTGTAATTCTCCGCCTCATCAGTTCAAAGGAAAGACTCAACGTCGGCCTGCTTCTTGGAATGAGCCGTTTTGTCGAACTCGAGTGTGTTGTTGACGAACGTCAAACTGAAGCGTTCAACTGTAATGACAGTTTTCAGACGTGGTGTAAGCGATCATGTCCTCGTCAGGCGAAGCGTCTTTCTTGGTAAAGTGTTAGCTTGTATTATAACTGAGTGACGACCCCCAGTCCTTGCGATCTAGTTTTCCAGCAAGCGTAAGTCTGACGCCTTCTGGAAGATCTGTACTTCAGTTCCTGAGCTGGGGACCACCAGGTATCTCCTGAGGATCTTTGCAATTACTGTGTGCGTGGGTTACGGGGAGAGAGTTTCACACTCGTGCTGCCTCGTCTCTTAACTGTGCCTTTACTCTTATATGTATGTACACACACACACACACACACACACACACACATCTCAGCATATGCCAGGTCCTCATCTATCGACCAGCCCTAAGGGAAGAATGAAGAGCTGGGTTAGCTGTGGGACGACTGTCGCGCCCGGGATTCGAACCCTAGCAAGCCCTCGTGAATTACGGTCAGCCACAAACCAAATCAGATCAATATAACATTTTGTTGCCCTAATTTCATTTAGCAGTCTCACGAACGCGTTTAAGGCCAAAGGTTCGCCAGTCTCGTCAGGATGACGTTAGCAGAGAACTTCCCAGAGCGGGAAAAATCCGAGTCCCATTGTCGGAGTTCAGATAGCTTTCTCTTTTTCTCTCCGAGTGAAATTCACAAATTATGATTTATCTTGACTACGGATAATTAACACTCATCAGAGCTTTGGGGTTACATTCTCTTTTTCTTGCGATATGTATTCAATGAATGCCATTATATGTCCTGGAAGTGTAGCGATAAACACTGCTAATTAAGTCACATGTTTCCGTCTCACAGTTTCATGGCCTTTTAAGTTCGCTTCTCCCAAGTGGAGGAAGGTCTTTATCCTGCTCCCCTCAGTGTTCGCGTCCCCGTAAGCGTGATGATCCACACCTCGGGTTGAGTTACATATCCGAGTTCAGTTTTCAGCTACTGTTTGATATATATGATCCCGTAACTCCATCTTCTGATGCATAGTGACGAGCGCTTCAGCATCCCACCCAAAGTAGGTCACCACCTTAGACCTTCTTTTCACGCGATTGTCTGCGTTTTAGTTTGCAGTTTTTATCAGGTCTATGTAGCCTTAAAGTTTGTTTACGAGAATCTGTCTGCTTAAATGCTCAGCCGATCCTTGTTTATCTCTGCTGAAACCTGTATCATTACGTTTAGATTTAATCATTATTTTCAAGACTTTCATATTCTGGACATCCACCCACGTTTATGGCTGGAACGAGAGGAAAATGCGCCATTTCTACCTGTGTCTGTTAATTGCCTCGATTTAATTAGTTAACAGTGAGCTACGAACACATGGACGTGAGAGAGGATCGAGCTTAGCTAGGTCAAAGGTCACGTATTCATATCCACTAGTCGCACCGTCGTGCTCAACGGTGTGGTACAATCGTGCTGGAGGGCTCGTACCGTCTTGCTAAAGTATGTGGTACAGTCGTGCTCAAGGGCTCGTACCGTCGTAATCATGGGCCTTGCAGTTGTGTTCGAAGAGACGTACCGTCGTGCTCGAAGAGGCGTACCGTACGTGCGCGAAGAGGTGTATCATCGTGCCCGAAGAGGTGTACCTTCGAGCTCCAACAGTGTACCCTCTTTTTCAGGAGGTTAAAAGAGCTTAAGTGATAATGATAATAGTAACTCTATCTCAAGATAACATAGTGTAGAGACAAGGCTGGTTTCGTGATAACGGAGGATAATCCTCAGAGCGCAAATGTTTGACAAGGATATCAGAATGATACCTTCTTATTCCTCCGATAACTTGTACTAGGTAAGCAGTACGAGGCAGTCAAGGAATCACCAGGGAGGAGATTCACTCACACGTCTCCCATTGCTCTTCCCAGACATCGTTTTCTAAGACAAATTGGGGTGAGGGTTTTTACTGAATAGAAAATGGTAGAGGGAAGACTCGTATAAATGCACTCAAAACATTGATGCAATGTAATATCCTGCCAGTTTTGTCGAAACAAAAGAGGTGTGTAATTATAAAGCACATAGTTCATCCATTTTTTTTAAATAGTGTATAACGTTATTGTCTTAGGTTGTTTATGATCTGTACAGCAGCATACAACAGAAAATATAAGAAATATGAAAGCTCCCAATCACTTCATTCGTCCAGTAAGTAATTGTAATAAACACTGTGGAATTTTGATTCCGTTTCTCGTTCGTAAGGATAGAAATAGTATCACAGTTTTGTCTTCACTTACTAAGAGCATTAGGTTACTGGCTGTAGCTTCCGCGGGAGCAGGGTAAGGTGGGTGCTTGATAAATTAGGAGAAATAGACTGTAGGCGTTTTTGCATTTGGCGGGTTTCTAAGGTGCTCTCAATTACAGTGAGGAAGAGGCTGTAATCTGTGTCTTAGTGTATTGGTTTTTCAATGGCTTTTATCTAAAAGCAGTTTCAGATTTATTTCGTTCAACAGATGCGGTGATAAAGTGTCTGTTGCGCACTTAACTTTAACCCTATCCGCTTCGTAAAGGGAGGTGATAATGCAAGCGTCTGTTGGGCACTTAGCTGCGTTCCTATCTGTTTTGTTCAGCACACAGAATGATGCTGGTCCCTCATATTTAATATTGCTTATTTGTGCTTTTTCCTTACTGAGGCGATGTACCTCACTCTAAGACTGTTCACCATTTGTCTTGTTCGACAGGGAGAACACTTAAGAATTATTTTATATCTGGGCTAATTTATAATGTTATTCCATAGAGTCGTTGTTGTCTATATCTTTATAGGAACTGACCTCGTTCAGCCGCCAGACTTGGGGATCAGTTCATTTTTTTTTCTGTTTCAATACTTTATTCCTTGATAGAGGAATCGGGATCCTAGTGCTGTCACTAGGTACCCTTGTACAATAATACCAGAAGCATCTGGCAATTGTCGCGAGTACATGTAAATATAACAAAGGAGCTTACTAAAGTCTAAGGACGTTAGGATATTCCTTCAACACTACATCAATATTATTTACATAATGTCTGGCCAGTATGGGGAGGGTCATCATATCTCCGTCAGGAGGTTGTGGAGTGGTGGTCCAGCAGGCGTTACGGAGGCGTTGTGTGTGGGAACATCTTAGAAGGCAGTGGACAAGGGTGCGGCTGTCGGGTCTTTCTTGGGGATCAGCTCGTAAAATTCCTTAGAATGACCTTTTAGTGTACGAGATAATGAGGAGTCGAAAAAAAATGTGTTCGATTAATTTAGGTGAACCTCTCGAATTCTAGATTAAGTTTATAGACATATTTTTATCTTGACGAGTTTACAATCCCGGAGAAAACTCCTGTGACACGCCTGAAGCCCCGAAGTCTCGTCATATGCATAGCCGAAGCTGTACCGAGCCCTTTCTATCTGCCTGTCGAGACGAAATGCTCGGCACAGATTCGATCAGGCGTGTCCTAGGCTCCATCTCTACCTGCTGAGAATGACGGCTCGAAACATCTTCGACCATGCGTGTCTCAGGCTCCGTCTCCCTGTCGATAGGGAGAGGGTTCGGAACAGCTTCGACCAGGTGTGTTCCATGTTCTGTCTCTACCCACCGAGACAGAGCGATCGGTACAGCTTCGAACAAGGGTAGACACATTCCCCCCAACCCACCCCCCGACACTTGTCCGCGACTGAATATGGAATAAATCAATAACATTTCATACTTATCATACAAATTAGTATAAATCACAGAAATACTTTTGACAGACGAGCTCAGATAGTTTAACAGCAGGTGTTAAATTATGAGTCTAGAGGCGTAGTCTTGCTACCTCTGAAGCCCGTTCACTGATTACAATCCCAAGGGTCGGCAACTCGCGGCTCCGAAGCCTCAAGCGACTCTCTTTAAGAGGACTAGTGTGGCTGCCAGACTCTTTTCTTATTCAGTTAGATAACTGGTTAATTGATCTTTAGGTCTATCAATTGGCGGGGTCATTGAGGTCGTCAACATCAAGTAATTACAACCAAACGAAAAATCTTTGACACTTTCTTCAGGTATTCAAGATCATTGTAATCCCATACTCAACTTACACTATAAAAGACTAGAGTTATTTCCATTAAATATGAAACGTCTGAATATCTAAGATCCCAGCTATGAAAGACTCATAACTGAATAACAAACGAAGTGCGGAATCGATAACGTATGACAAGTTCCTCTTCATAATGCAGACGGGTTTTCTCTCCTTAGCGCCAACCTTTTTAGAATCGATACCGTTCATTTACATACCATTTACAACCATAGTTTGCTCATGGTGTGGAAGGACTGTGTGTGTTATCGACCTGGCAGCAGCATTATGCAAGCCACTTGGTCTTCGTTGTGTGGTTTCTTTGCTAACCACATGTGTTAGTGTCTGCCCTGTAGGGTTAGCATGATTTAGGACTATTTGATGATTGACGTTTTCAATATATACATATATTTTGCTGCCGAGGACACTCTGAGTTTTTGGCTGATTTGGGGAGAAAAAGCTGCTTATCCTTGTACTTTAGTTTGCTGCCCCCTTGGGTTAGACTGACAACACTGTTTCGAGTATGAGTTCGCTCCATCCGAACTGACATCTTGTAATCACCTGCCATATCTGTCCAGAGATATAGAGAGAAAGAGAGAGACAGAGAAAGTACTTATACGATCAATTAAGACGACATTTGGGCGAAAGGCAGGGCTAGCGCGTGGTGTTCATCGCAGGAAATCCTATTGTGGCGAAGCTCGATTCTTGCGAGTTTCGTGTTGTCAGAGTGCTGTGCGTGAGATAAGTGAGAGACTGAAAGCCAATTGCCCACGTATGGGTGAGGCAGAGAAATGAGACAGCTACCTAGGCCAAAGGAGTGACGCTTGACAGTCACTGAAGTGCTGGCTCACTTCGCAGCCGTCACTAACACTCCCGATACCTAGGAAGGTAGTACCGGTAATATAGTACCTCCCTGGTCGATGGCTGCCAACCAGAGAGAGAGAGAGAGAGAGAGAGAGAGAAGAGAGAGAGAACATTACAGAGAGTGAGTGAAAGAGAGTGAGAAGTGAGAATGACTTAAGTGAGCGCAGGAGAGGAGGGGAAGTGAGAGAGAATGAGAGAAAACGCGTGAGAAAGAAACAGGAAAAGATGTCGATCTTTAGGTAGATACATAAATTGAGAGATAGAAAATTAGATAGATCAATAGATAAATACATAACCTTAAGTAGATAGAGATCATTAGATAGACAAGAAGAGAAAGAGGGAGAGTGAGAGAAAAACATGATTAGAAGTCTAAGGAAAGACAGAGAGAAGGGAGTAAAAGAGAGAGAGAGAGAGACTCAGATTGATTAATCCAGCGGGAGTAAATTGATCATTAATCTTCTATGAATAACAATTGTTTTAAAACGACCAAAGTAAAATGAAGTCATTTTCATTTATATTCCAATTCGTCTCACTTTTCCGTGTTTTGCAAAATGTGATCCGTTCATTATTATTGGAACTTAATATCAATAAAGCGTGTAATAAATTCACAGAAATCTTGTTGAACTAGAGGTAATAAAGTATCATAAAGGCACTGAGTTCTTGTGGAACTATAGGTAATGAAGCGTGTGATAAAGGCATTAAAGTCTATTCACTAGAGATAATAAAGCATACAGACAATGAAGGGATGTTTAACTATAGCTAATTATAGGTTAAGGCCCTCCCGGCTCTTGTTTCCTCGTTCCTCGAAAAGCGACCACATCCTCTCTCCCTTAGCCACCAGACTCTGAAAGGCGGAATGGCATTGTCCAGTGGGGTAACCATTCATACCCTTCATTTACCCACTTTATACCTCCCATATTGCCGGCACAACTTTCCCGCTCATCAATAAGATATTTTTCCAAGAATATAGCACCCCAACAGCCAGCAGCTTATCGCCTGCCAAGGATATTGCTAAATTATTAGCATTTGTGTATGGGGCTAGTCGTGCGTTTGACATTTTCCCCAGGGTGTCTAAAAATAAGCAGACAAAAGAGGGAACCATCTTTGAACAGTACAGAATAAAACTGTTGATAAAGTTATTTAAGGTTACATAACAGAAAGATCATCGCCATTAATAAAGATAGTGAAGGCTTGTTAGACTAAAGATGCTAAAATAAAGGCACTGAAGACCTTTAATACTGAAGATAATAACGAGAACAATAAAGGCATGGATGGACCGCTCGCTCAACTAAAGATAGCAAAGCAAGTAATAAATACACTGAGGCCAATAAGATTTAAGATTAGTATGCATGTATTTCCATTTTTCTATATATGTTTGGTCTTCGTCATATCCCACTGAACATAAATCTTCATATCAAACTTAAGCTCACCATAGACGTGCAAAGCCGTTCCTTGGCACGTCTTAGTATACAGCACGTGTGTCCACACACCAGTGCCACAGGTCACTCGAAGCCTTCACAGGCCATCGAATATCAATATCTCTGATGTGCAAGAACACTCGAGTCGTTCTTGGGCCATCGAATCCCATAGTCCCTGATGTACAGTGTTGTTGTACTGGCTCTCTGGTCCGTAGGTGAAGACCAGAACGTCGAAGTGGACCAAGATGATAGTGACCAGCACTACCAGGTCAGGCCGGTGGTGGGTGAGCTTCTTCCTATTTATGCCTTCATTTTCGTAACTGCAAACAGATATTTGTTGACTTCTTTTGAATTGCTTAAGTGTGACAACCAGTTGTATAGCGGAATCCAGAATCTGTCGAGCGATGTTTCAGTAATGCTGGTGGCCCCAGCTGCATTATTCTCTAGATATGAGCTAAAGATAATACCGTAAGTCTCCCACAGGCCATACCTTTAATGTGGGAAATAAACGTGGTTTACATCTGTTTAATTTTGACTTACACACACACAAAAAAATCTAACTTCGTAGATAGAATCGGGACAAAATAATTTAAAGTTTTGTCTTCCCATGACCTCAGTCCTGCAGGGAGGGCGTGTGGAAGGCCTCTGAGGTCTTGACACTTACATTACTCACTAGAAAGTTCCTGGAAATTCTTTTGACAGAGAACACAAAGTTTGCAGGTTCTTTTGTCATCGCGCGAGTCCGTCGCAGCAACAGGGGCCCCACCAAATTGCCGGGAGCTGTAATGTACGACAGCTAGTGCGCAAGTTGAGGCGGGAGAGTGAGGTGACAAGTTGGTCTCCTGCAAGTAAAATGGCTCCACACACACACACACACACACACACATGAAAAAAAGGTGTTGTCTCTGTTCTTTACTGAGCAGGTCAGACATCACGTGGAGCCTCCTTTAACTCAAGCAGTGCCGAGTGTGGCTCTTCAGTAGGGCTGGTGGCACGCGTAACTCGGCCTGAACTCGTCAAGTACCTCATCCGAACTCGCAACTCTAGGTAGCCACAATGGTTCCTCATAGCCGACGTCTTCCTCACTCTAGTTTATGTAAATAAGATATTTTGTAATAAGTTTCCAGAGCTTTTTAGTGAATTCATACTGTCTAGTGACGTGATTACTTACTTCTTTTAACTTGTGAGATTCAAACTCGCATTGTCTTTGAATGTCAGACAAGCATTCAGTTGCGATGTGTATACAAAATGCTCATTTCCAATTCCAAACTGCGTGTGAATCACTCAAGACTCGCCAGCACAGCAAACCCGTGGGTAATCTAATGCCGGTCCAGAAATCGAGTGACATGAACCTGTACCGTTTCGATTGTTTTGAATCATCCAGAACCTGGCCATCCAAACACATTAAATTGTCTCTTAATTTACACTCTTATGAAATATATTCTTAAACATACGTATCCAGTTGACCAGTGGAGACAGTGATCTAAATTCAGTAAAACAGGAGAGTGTTGACTTATCCTTCGTCTGTTCCGTGAGAATGTTCGACCATTGTGTCGGAGCTGGACGATGATAACAGAAAACGGACATTCCCCCAGCCACTGATGGATGGTCGTTTAGTTTATTCTTTCTCTGGGGTCATTAACGACGACACCGTCGTTTTTTGAAACCACCAAATCGAAATAAAACGCCGCTCTCAGATTGTCAAGATGATTCCAAGACCATACAGTCCCTCACTGTATATATGGCGCCTCGTACCGAAGGTAGAGAGGGAGACGTTGATGTGAGAGGGGAAGTTGCCGCTTCCGGGTTGTGTGAGAGCGACGTCTCAGGCGGTGCGAGGCAGTTGTCAAGGATATGCAACGTCTTTTTTACGCTGGAGGAGCGCTCTCCTCTCTTTCTATCTCTCCCTCTTTCTCTCTTTCCTTTTTTTTTCTCTTTCTCTCGCTCGCTATCTCGCACAAACATAATTCCAGCACTAATGGAGACGAATGCAGCTTTACCCACTCCTGCCCCCGACTCGCTGAGGAGTAATCCGAGAGGGTTGCTTTGCTCGGCAAGACTCTGATAATCTGGCAGCCTGTGGACGGTCCAGATCGGTCTAGTCGGTCCAGGACAGTCTGGTCGGTCCAGAACAGTCTAGTCGGTCCTGGACGGTCTTTTCGGTCCAGGACTATCCGGTCGGTGCAGGACGGTTCAGAACGGTCTAGTTGGTCTATAACGGTCTAGTCGGTCCAGGACGGTCCAGAGCGGTCCAGGACGGTCTGGTTGGTCCGGGATGAACGGGTTCGCTGGTGATGGGGGTCTGAGGAAACCCGCCAACGGCGTTGTTTGTTGTTGTTGCCACCGCCACTACCCACGCTGCTGCCACTACCATCACCTCCGTCACACCACACCACCACCATCCTACACCACAATCATCACTGCTATCGACATTAGTACCACCACAATCGCCAACACCACCACCACTACCATCACGACTACTTCAACAATCACCACCACTACGACTACAACCACCATCACAACTACAACCATTAATACCACCATCACAACGCTCGGTTTATCTTCACATCTAATTTTACGCTATTTCCCGTATTCTGATAATCACTCACAATTTACCGTCCTCTCGTTCTTTGTCTTCTTCAGTACCTTAATGAATCTTATTGCGGTAATGTCTTCGGTCCCTTTTGTAAATTTCATCTTGATCTGTTTCCATCGCTTTCTTTTAACATGCGATTATTTTCTTATCTACATTTTCTTTTTTTATGCAGGAGTTTTCATGTGTATGTTTAGTTGTTACTGTCTCCTCTTCTTCGAACTTTTATTTTTGTAGTGTCCGACGTAGTACGACCGTTCGACCGTTTCGCCGTTCGAGGGAAGAAAGATTTATCATAACGGTCAATCGTCGTCTGTCTGGTCTCCACTAGGAAACTATGGGAAGCAGCAGTCAGACGCGATTCACGGGTCCAAGACTTTAGTAGCAGAATCACATTTAAGCAACTCACGAGATCAGTGGCCGAAATAATACCTGTAGAATAGAGAGGGATGGTTGGAGACGACTGTTGTTTGGCGAATCAACGAGACATCTATTAGACCTGTCTAACATAACTTAAACAACTCTCTTAAGGGCTCGAACGTATTCTAACCAAGCCATCGGAGGGTGTTGACTAAACTACCTATTCTGTACCAGCATAAAGTTACAAAGTCACTCGAGCAAACTCCTTAATCTAACATTGCCATTCTGGTTACTTAACCTAACCTCTCTTAGCGCGTCAGAAGCCTGGCCCCACCCTCTTCCCTGTGGGCAGGTCGTTACCTCGTGTCTTTCGGAGACACGGGGAAGTCGTGGGACATCAAAGCAAGTGTTGGTGGTAGGGGGGACAGAGAGGGAGAGAGAGTGACACAACTTCAACCTACTCATTAGGAAGATACGGGGGGCGGGGCCTCTACAGAACTCACTTGACTCAACTTGTGGGAATGGAAAAAATACATATACCTCGGGGAAAAGAAAGAATGAGAGGGGAGAGTAGAGGAAGAGTAGTGTGAGGGTGAGTGGGGCAAGAGCTGAAGGGAGTGGACAGAGAGGTGGAAAAGCTATGGTAAAGTGAGAAAAGTGGGAAGGTTCCAGGAATGGTGCGGTAGCTCATGGAACTGAGGTGGGGTCTTGTTATACTGTGAAGCATATGATGGTGTGGATGGGGAAAAGCTTCGTCGCTCTGTGTGTATCTGTCTCTAACACACCGTCTTTACTCTCTTACTCTCTGTCTTAAACTCGGTGATTCTGATCTCGTCTGCTTTTACAAAATCGCCTTTGAAAGGTCCTGCAGGTCTGTTGCTGCATCCATTCCTCATAGTCTTTTGTATGATATGAAGAAATTTACGTTTAAATTAGTGGAAGTCCTGATTGTTTACTAACAAGGATAACTAATGATTATCAGGTCAGTAGGTCAAGTGTTGAAGATGTAGACGTCATCATATCTTCTTACGGCTGGCAAGGGTGGTGTTTGGTTCACGGCCAGGGCGGGATCTTGCTGCCATTTCATTTGGTAGAAACTGATGTACGGTTGCAGGGTGCGTGGAGCCAACAGAAAGCAAGTGGTTCATACTAACATGTGTATATTCGAATGTAAACGAAAGCACACACACACACACACACACACACACACACACACACTTCATGGCCCTGAAGGAAAACAATAGACAGAAACGATGTCATTTCAGAGGCTTCACACAAGTGAGCTTCACAGATCTGTACCAGGCTATAATCCTCTTATCCTTGTACGGATCTTGTTGAACAGGTTGCGTTCCTCGAACATATTCCATCAGTCTGACAGACGATAATTTCTCCATTTCACCAAAGCATTGACGCTGCAACTGGGCAATGGCAGTGTCTTCCCTGTGGGGCTGCGGAATACCACAGGGGTGTTGACAGTTCACGGGTTATTGCATAAAGGACGGCTGGATCTTGTTAAGGACTTCGTCTGTGTACGTAGGGAGGGTGCATGTGGTCTTGGAACTGTCCTTCGCAAATGATGAAAATATTGTTAAAGATTTCTTTTTTTTTTTTTGCCTTGGTGTATATAGCAGCTTAACGATGCTGGCCGTAATGAGCACAGTGGATGATAAACCCAAATCCCGACCAAACCAACTTACCCAATCGTGGGTTCCGGGTTCGAATCCATAATGCGTGTGATGGTTTGCGTGGGTGAAAGGACTCGGTGTATCGAATGGTGTCACACGCCTGGACGGCTGTGGTAGCACATGCTAGACTATATCTCCAGGGAAGAGTGAGTCCGTTAGTGGAGAGAGGAGATGGGTTTCATGTGCGTGTATGTAGCCCGAAGAAATAAAAGAGTGTGGTGAAAGGTCATGAGGGTTGGTGATGGACTCCGGAAGCAGTACGGATGGCGTCAAAGATGGAGGGAGAGGAGAGAGAGGGAAATAAACATCCACTGCAAAAATCAACTGCAATGTATATATAATTTGGGTGTAGATTGAAACTAATTTGCAAGTACCTTTTGGGCTACTTCTCAATTGTTCTTGAACTTTCCATTTGTTATATTTCTCGTACTGGTACAGCTGTTTGGTAGTTCCTTTGTTCTTTTTTTCCTTCCTGTAGTCGCAAAGCTGTTCATTATCTTCCATTGTTGGTGGGAAAATCAGGAGAGGCGTAACATGTTTTCTCTATATATTTACTTCTCTTGATTGCGTTGGCTCAGCTTGGCGATTCGTATTTACATATCCGGGTACTTGTTTGTGTTGTTTGTTATGCAGCGTTTGTTAGAATGACTGTAGGTCATGTTTTAGTGGTGATTTACAGTTGAATAATGTAGCTGGCACTGATGAGAGATGACTGACTGTATCTCTCGAGTCTGTATGTATATATGGGTTAGGGAAGTAAGAATACCACCCACGTATCTACGTGTAGTAAGAGGCGACTGACAGGGGCGGAATCGTGGGGTTTGGAAACCCTCCTCCCCTCCTCCCTGTATTTCACCTTTTAAGAGTATGAGCAGGAGACAAGTGAGGAGTGCTCATCCTCCTCGAGGGTTCAGTCTCGGGTGACTGTAAGGCCCAGTCAGTATGTCAACCTGCACTCCATTTTTCTCTCTCTCCTTCCTTCGTAGATTCACCGATCTCATTTTCTTTCAGGTTCTTCTCCGTACGTCTCTCTCTGTCCTCTCCTCCTTTCAATTCATCTCAGTACGGATCACACATTTGCGTTCCCTAAACTCACCTGAACACAATTTGCCCATTGAGAGATATCTTACGACATATTCGTTTCCTTGTAGTGCAATTTAAGCTTAACGCCCGTGGTGTAGTAGTCAGCGTTCCTGACCGTGACGCATTCACGGGCCGCCCAGGGTCGAGCGCATAGGTTCGAATCCTGGTTACGGCAGTCGG
>JAYMFT010151305.1:0-12613 GCA_038088735.1 Panulirus argus
TATATATATATATATATATATATATATATATAATGCCGCCGTCTTTTTGTATATTGTTGGATTTAATAGCTATCTACAGCTAAAGGTCACTCAGACAGAACCCGTCACACGTATCAAAAGTGAAAATGAACAGAAATTTCTTTTACTTTGATTATGATAATGCCAGATATTACCATTTTCATTATATTCAAAGTACCAACCCGACCATTTCGTTAAATATTGACACTATTGTCCTGCTCATAGAAAAAAAAGAATTCTTAACGGGAAAAAAAGCTACTGAATGTTAACGTTAAGTTTGATGACAGGTTGAACGCCGTTAAACTAGAATTCTTACCTTTCCTGTCAGAATTACATTATAGGAATGCTTACTATGATCTTAGTTTTCTTTTAAACAAATATGATGTTCAAGTCACAGTATTGCGAAGTATTTGAGTCAGCTTAGAAAGATCAGAAGGAAACCAAACATTTTTGATTACCGCCATTTTCCCTTTTCCGCACTGTACCATTCAATGCACTTCCATATAGATGATTTGACAGTTTCCAATAAATTTCCACAGAACAGACAAACACCGCCATAGGGTCGAATTCGGGGGTTCTGTCAGTGATGTCAAGGCAAACATCCTTCACCCTTTATCAATACACATTCTAAATCTCTCCTTATATATTAATGTAACTCCTACCTGAATTCACACTGTACATTAAGGGTAAATGTAACTTTTTTTTTAATATCCCGTAACCAGCCCTCGTTGTATTGCCATAATCTTAACTCTTTATACATCGCCTCATCTGATATTGTTTTATCACGCAAATGATGATTCTGTTTTATCAACGAAATTTTACCTCTGTATTATCACTAATTAAATCGCCTGTCAAGTCACCGGATGTAAATCTTCACCCATATCACATTAACTGACTCCGTATCAACATAACTTTAACTTCCCCGTCATATCTCTGATGGATCACCCTGATTACACAGTTCTAAGGCACCTGTCATGCTACACCTACGGCAGCCGCCGGTTCTAATACCTTGTACGTCGGTCAACCAGCAAACAGGACCTTTAAAGTTAAACCGGGTCGCTACCTACATCTCCCAGCTCTCCCTGCCGCTTGTGTCACTTTAGTCGAACTCTGGCCTTTGTTGGTTCGCTGTACAGCACTTGCAGTCTTGGTTATAACAGCTGCGAAACATCTATGAACACTGCAGTAAAAACATCAGAAGCAGCGAGCGACCAATTACGTGGCTGGAAAGGACCAATAAGTTGAACCCCCTCGTAAGGTTGGGTGGGTTGATATTAACGGAATGCCAAACATACGGGAGTATCGAGAACATACATAAATCGCATTATAACAGTGAAAGAAATGAAAGGATTTGATAAGTTCTAATGATAATGTAAAAAAGATGAACGAGCTTTTGTGCATACAGCGAAAATATGTATTTCTATTTTGATAACTTTTTAAAAGTTTTGGCTCTAGTTATGCTTTTGCTGCTGGCAAGCCCTTCACAAATTACACAAAGATCACAAGTAGATGGGTCGGTAGAGCGAACCAGCGAGAGTGAACAGAGTTTTCAACAGCTTGGTCACTTCGGGTAGGCTAAGTTTCGTTAACAGTCCGAAGTCTTGAGACTGGGTACCTTAGCAGAGATGTAGGATACACGACCTGTCTTGGCTAGGCTTTCCGTGTAACTGGTGAGAAACAGCTGACTCGCTGCCTAAGAGTATACAGATCAAGGCCAGGGGTTGTAGAGAGGTTGGGCCAATTTCCCCCCCCCCTCGACACACACACACACACACACACACACACACTCAGCACCTTGTCCATGAACATCCCGCTTTCACTTTCGCCGTGTCCATCACCCTTTATCAGCTCCTCGCTCTGCCTATTTTTACTTGTCCTCCGTCACCGCGATCTGTCATCTTGTAGTTGATAGTTATAGGAAAATGATTTAAGGTAAGCTCACCATAACCGAGATAAGCGGTCGCTGGCCACGAGAGAGTAAATAAAGCCCAGTTTCAGTGGTTTGAAACGACATTTGTCGGCTGCTGAAAGACAAGTAGCAAGATCAAAATCTGCAATATTCGTTAGATACAAATAACTTTCCCAGTTTCTATGATGGAAGCACCGTTTCTAGACTCCCCCCCCCCACCTCCCTCCGTTTTAGTATGTTTCATTGGGTTATTGAAGATTCGAATGAATTCATCCATTTCTTTCTTGTACAAGCGTAATTAGACATTCTCCCAGACGTGCGCTCTCCCCAGCCTAGAATATAGAGAAGGTAGGATTACGCTCTGCGTTGTAATACTGTTCTATAAATACATATCATTATTATTACAATATTTTTAAAATAGTATACTAAGTATTGGCGTTCATGTGCACCAAAACCCTATACACGTCCGAGCACAAATGAAAGATAAAAAGGCACCATATCTTTAGAACCATTACAGGTACCATAATTAATTGATTATGGAAATAGATGACAAAATACGTGTTAAATTTTAATCTGGACCTTTTAGATATGATGTTAGGAATGATTTAGAAATATATAGAATTTTAGGTTCTATTATTTTTCATAAGGCCACAAGGTCCTGTATGTAGCAAATTCAGGGCCTCTATATGAAAAAAGAAGGTGGGAACCACTGCTTTAGAGCGCATTATCTGAACGATCAGCTGAAGCCTCGCAGATGCAGTGGCGTTGTATAATCGAGGCAAGATGCGCACTGCTTGCCCAACAGATTTAGCACGACTTCCATCGTTAAACCAACGTCATATATCAAAATTACATTATTCTTATGTATGTTTATCACGGGAAAAAAAAATCCAGTTACAGTCCAGTTTCATGCCTCAGTTGCTTTGCAAACCTGCAAAAATGTCGCTGGACATGCAATGGCAGGCTGCTTCTTGGATCTAACGTACACTATCATAGTGAACTGTCAGTGACAGGCGTACGATGAAAGGTGTTAGAATTGAAATGCAGGCAAGCACGTTTTCCCCTACCCAAAATGAATTTTAGTTAATTTAATATGCTATGAAAAGCATTTATGTTCTTGAAATTATCTTCACTAGCATTGATTCTTTTTTTTTTCACTGTAAGCATTAGACATACTTGCGTTTGGAAATCAGGTGAATTACCCCGTCTTTACCAGTTCATTTCGCTCTAAAGCGAGAAGATATCCAATCAGCTACATACAGTATGACAGGTTAAATAGCATTTTACCCTCCCATGCATTTGTGTAATGAATGTGGAAAAAAAATTACGTTCATTGTTCTAATTCATCTCTCGCAGACAACTGAACTAGACCATATAGTTTATTTTGTTTATCTATTCATGTATTTATTATTATCAAGACACTGCTGCCATTTACCTTAGCTTGGTTCAATACGCCGATACACCATTTTGCTTTTTGTGATATAGGTATAGGTGGTCAAAGGCTAGACAAAGTATATATTTTGGGCTGTTGTTATTTAGTCTCAGTCACTTGAGACGAAACACTGCATACAAATACCATTCTACAAACTCTAGACAATTCTCAGGATGAAGTTTGTGATTTGATCCATTTGTGCTGGTGAGTAGGATTCAAAGCCTACCCTTTTTTCTATTTCTATTATTGCTGAGGATTGTCTGAGTCAGTGTTCACGAAATTTCACGATGCGCATATGAAATTTGCGACATAAAACTATGTTGGCTGTTTTTTTAGAGGATCAAATGTCACAATAAGAAAATTTTTGTCATCACTTGGTCATATTTCAGCCAGTGCTCATGAGATCTGAGTCAAAGATAGCTTCATGTCCCACATTATGCCGACCAGTTATAGTCTAGAGGTCAAAGTTTACCAGAATTACATTTCTGACAATAAATCTCTCTTATTTCTGCCATTGTTAATGCAACTCATTCCGTAACTGTTACAGTTTTTAACAGATCGTTATGACTCTTGGTACAAAGGTATTTAGGGTGTCTGTGTCTATGGCAGAAAACGTACTGCAATTGTTCACGCGTGTTGGCAACTCTAGTTTTATCTGACTCTGTGAAAAGTTTACCGTCACAGATACAAGTTCTCATCACGGCCAGGTCTTGAATGGAAGAAAAACGGTGAAAAAGAGTAAAAGAATAAACCATAGGTATCAGAGAGTAGTTAAGAGTTCGCTTTTTGATAAATATGAGAACAGAGATGAGGTGTCTAGCTTGGTGAGGAGCCTACTTTTAAAATCCATGTCACGTTACATTAGCGTTCCCCAGTAACAGATAGCAACATCATTTCACACACGTATTACTGTATCTGTAAGAAAAAACAAATCAAAACAAAACGAAAAGTTATTGAGAAACTAAGACTCCCATGACACTGAATGATTCAGTAAAGTGTACAACCAATTATGCAACTGAGACAACTTTCAAATCAGTATTTCGAAAGAAAGTAGTTTTCTTCTAACGTAATTGTCATTATTTCATATTTCATACCAATGTCGAGTTCCTGAATAATCATACTTGTGTAATAAGTGATCGCGAACCTACTTGGAATAAACGTTGGCTTTGCTCGATGGCACTTCAAGTTGTGTGTGCAGATAATCTGTTATGCTGTGGGGATTTCATAGTAATTCTTACTGTAGCATGTTCCTGGGGGATATACTGTGACATGAGCACATGACAGTAAGTTAGAGAGGTGAGTACCACACGCCACTGCTCCAGAAGTGAGAGATTGCCCAGCCAAGGCAAGCAGGACGCCCTGAAGGTTAAGCACAGAAAAAAAGGCAGTTTTTTCTTTGCCTCAGAGGTCATGGCGAGTTCCTTTTGACTTTTCCTAAAACGCGATTCTGTCTAAATTGTTTAATAATCTAGAAATTATACAGGTTTCCTATAAATCTAACCTCCTATTTATATAAATAATATGACTCTAGGTATTGGGCAAGTTCAGCCATCCCATTAACAATAAGAAAGAAAAAAAAACACTAAACGTTTACAGTAAGAAATACCGGCATAACCCTGAATACAGCGCTTACAGTCAACCCTCACAATCCTCTTTCAAACACCGCAATATCAAATTTGAAATATCTTCTCAATGTCTAGTTCTGTTTGCTGTTAACAGAGGCAGTCTAGAAAGGGCAAACAGGCTCACGCTTCTCGGAGTGAGATCAGGTCAGTACAAGGCCCCATAATGAATTCTTCAAGAATAAAGAAATACGTCAGAGAGTCACAAGGCTTTAGAGAAACTAAGAGAAAGACAGAGGAAGTGGTCAGAACAAAGACATAATCAGCACTTCTGTTTAGGTGGTTTCTAATAATGGAAAACACTGTGGTTCTCCTTGCTCTCACGGCCTTTGGAAACTGCTGACACAGATGTGTTCTGCAGCGACATAGTTCACCCATATGACGTACTTCACGCGCTCCCTGCAAGCCTTCTTTGCTAGTGATTAACGGAACGATTATTTTTTCTTTTTTGGTAAACTGCATCCAAAAACTTCTAGCCTGGACCTCTGGATAAGGCATTGTGTTAATATAACATGATATGCTGTTTTCTTTTAATGATATTTGTGTTACAGTAAACATAACGAATATGCCTGAAGGCATGACAATAGAGAATATACAAATGATCAATTTTTTCCACTGAAGTTTTCATAATCAATTAGGTAGTTCTGAAAGGCAGCTCTCATGGGGATTGGTCTCTCATTTGACCGAGAACTGGTTAGCATTTACAAATGCCACATGCAGAGTGAGTGTGTGATCTTAAGATTATCCATAACGCTTGAAGGTGATATAAATTGTTTGGTTTGTGGATGTAGCTTGACGTCGATTGCCATAATAACCCTGGCAGTTAATGGCCTCAAGCCGAAACAAGCAAGCAACTCGTCAGCGACCTTTTCTGGACATGATGTACAATAAATGTATATGGGTCATTGAACTATTCTGATGACTCATGACTCAAAGGTACAATGCAGTCTCTCTTGCCAAGCACTTTTCATTTAATGGTATGCAGAAGACATGCTTAACTGAAGCTGTGTCCATAGTTTAGGAAACTCATTCTCAATTAACACAGCGTTTCATATGGAAAGTAGTTTCATCTGGTTAACATGGCCAACAGTTAGCCTCGTCTGGTTACGACAAGGCTACGTGTGGTTATCACAGCATTCCTCGTGGTTATTAGCAAAGCACTTCGCCTGGTTAGCATATCATTAAGCCACCTTAACACAGCTCCTGACTTTGCATAACATAGTTACTGTTTCTGACTATCACGGAACTTCTGGCTTGTAGGGTTAGGTGGGAGTGAGTGCGTGTTGAGGTGCGTCACCGTAAACAACCGCGCCTACACCGTGGTCCGGTTAATAGCTCTCGCCTCTCCCGGCAGGGGCAATACACTATGATCACCGCCAGGCGAGTATGTATGTATAATAAACGACGTAAAATGCCATAAAAAGTATGTCACTTGCTCCATTGTATCATGAAGCAATGAAGGTTTCATTGTATCGTAAGATACTTTTTAGAATTAACTCACTCGAATCATGGCGGGTTACATCTGGTTTCATAGTAATGCTATTCATATTGCGAAAAAAGTATGTGTGTGTGTGTGTGTGTGAATTACATACCAGAACGAAGCTGGAAGAATAAGTTCATGTTAACCTGTTATTGATAGATATAAATCGACGAGAACTCTCTATGATTACTTTCGTTGAGTGATAAAGAGCTTTCTACATCCGCTGCTGCGGCCGTCGGGACGTGTTGGAGTCTGGCGGGGCCGCTACACTTTCTCCTACTTTTCTCGCCTTCTCTTTCTCCACTCCTTCCTCTGCTTTAACCTAACGTGCTTCTCTTCCAAATGATATTTCTCTTTGTTTTCTTTCTTCCCGCTCTTATCTCTCCTGCTGTTGTTATTCCTTTTTCCTTCACATATGTGACACCCAAATTCGCCTCTTCTTCTACTTCTTTCCCTTACTCTTCTTTTTCCTTCTCTGACACTACTCGTCCTCTACTAGATTTCCTTATTCTCCACCCTGTTATTTTGTTTCTTCTTCAGCTTCTGCTCCTCTTCCTTCCTCCGCTTGCGCTCTTAGCCTAACCTTCCACACGCATCCCATTCTTCTGTACTTCCCTCTCCTTCCGACCTTATTCAGATGATGTTCATACAGTTTTCCTTTATCTGCTTTCTTATTTTACTCTCTCTCCCATCCCTCCTCTTCTCTAGTGTTTCTTTTGTGTTTTATTCGTCTTTTCACTCTTTGTTCTGTCAAGCTTACATTACTCCTTTTCAGTTTCTCTTCCTTTTGTTATTTCTCTGTCTGTTTCGTTTGTTGAGAAGTAATGACCCCTAGCTAGCCATGAGAGCCAGGAGGCCGAGGCAGATTCCGTAAAATAGTTATTCCAGCCCTGACGTAGATTATTCTGGGGTCTTTCTTAGAGTGAGAATTCACAGCAAATTACCTTACAAGCAGCTGTAACGATTGTTAGGTGCTTGTCCCGCAGCCTAAGTGGTTTTCAAGCACTCGAGCTCTGGCTTCTACTTTTAGAAAACAGGAAAATTCTTCCTGTTACGGAAATATTACCATGATAGGAACTATAATGTCACCAACACAATACACCGGTAAAAGAGACGTGTCCCCTACAGGCACGAGAAACTGATGTCACCAACACAATACAATGGAAAGAGAGAGACAGAAAGTTGTATAGTTACATAGATACACAGACCACACAGACCTGAGGTCCAATCGAGGTGGTCTGGCCTTAACGCTTAAAAATGAAAATTAAAATAAAAGCCCCTTGTAAGTAGTAGAAGGAAAGGATTACAAAGCAATGGCTCTTTCTCCAAGAGAGAGAGAGAGAGAGAGAGAGAGAGGTGGGGGGGCGGACCTACCCCTGGGAGAGCTAACAGTCCCGGAACACTGCCCGTGAGTCATAAGGCTGGGTATATCGGTGACAACATAAATATGCAATATTTACCTTGACAAATTTTACGTGCACGGAGGAACAAAGTTATTCTAGCACCAGTGAATGCTATCAGTATCACTATATTAGAGGAATTTAGGCGTCCCTAACGGTAAAGTAACATAAGAAGAAAAATCAGGAAATATATGAGACGGAAGTGAAGAGAGCTAATCAGGATTGAAATTCAGAGAGCACTAATTATAATATTAAGAATCTACACTAATTATACCCCCAAAAACCATGCAGTAGAAGGCGTACTAAAAAGTAACACAGTGAAAAGTAACTCCCAAACTATTTCCTTGAAAGCTAATGAATGTATGATTATTCCTGGGAATCCGAGTCAATATGGATTGGGCGGGTAGATATGGATGACCCAGACTCTTTCTAGCTGTCCAGCTGTCTGCCCAACTGTTCCAACTGCCTAATTGTGTACCTGCCAATCTCTGTTTCACTATTTTGTAACGAGAGCACTGAAGTCGTTTCCTGAGCCATGCGTGGAGTTGTTACACGGATCCTGAGAGACAGGGAGAGAGAAAGTTGACCCGCCAACCCTAACCCCACCAAGAATGTGAAGAATGTCCGTAACGTTGGGTTGAATATTACTTTGCTGACGCTACATTCTTATGGTATACCCTTAATAGGAGAATGAGGACGATGTCTACAATATCAGACTGAATGTTTCCATGCTGACGTGAGTTGCTAATGATATATTGTGAGAAACACGAGTCTATTCTAGATGAACTACTCTTGTTGACTCCCTGATATTGCTCTCCATAGTCACGTCCTTTGAAGGGCTGAGTGGGGCTCTACCACGTTCGAGTGGTGCATTTTCTACAGTGATGAAGGTACCGTAAATCCCAGTGACACATTTACAGACTTACAGATATAGAGCGAAACATTTACAAATCTAGTTTTACTGGTAAAACAGCCGCTCACTGACAATGAGAGAGTTAGGTTGTTATAGGGAAGCATTTGTCAGGTGATACAGTTAAGGTATACAGCTGCATAGATATGGTTTCAGTGTTACAGTTATGTAGTTGGTCCATAGCCAACCCAGGTTTTCATCCCCGTTTCGGAGGTGGTCGATGAAAAGGTACCTGACTTTGTGTGTGTATGTGTGTGTGTGTGTGTCACTGAATAACACAGGGAGTGCCAAACTATTGGCGCAATGAACGTAACAATAACTAGTCATCGGGAAAAATAAATTGGCGTGATAAAGCAGGTGGCAACCAAGGGTAAGGAATAAGGGTCAAGGTCAGGGAAGCCTAGAAAGGGATAATGAAGACTTTGGTGAGCTAGGGAGTGGGGTTGGTGGGGTACACAAGGGAGGGAGTTCGAGCCATAACTTTTTCTGTTATTAGTATCCTCCTCAGCCAACCCTCCTCCTCACATCCGGGTCTCCTTACGCAGTCCTAACGGCTGACCTCAGGGTTAGGTTAGCCCCATTTCACTGCTGACCTAAGGGTCAGATCGGCCCCCACACCCAACCCAACTCCCGGGGTGCTGACCTCGTAATATTGTCGGTTCTCCAGACTTACGACAACATAGAATGAAGCATCAGACGTGACATCGCAAAAATAAAAGAGGAAAAGTGAAAGAAGCCAGGCACCGAAATTTGGGCAATTATGTGGAGAAGAATATGTGAATTTGTAATTCCAGTGATATTCTATTCTACTCACGTGATCATGTTTTGGGTTTCAGACCCGCCCCCATCGCCATACCCCCCAAGGTAGCAACCACACTTTATACCATGATGTAAATAACCACCTTTAAATTGCTATTTTATGACCACTTTAGTCAACAAGAGTTGACAGATGGGGTTGATTGTCTTGGATTCAATTGATAACGTCTGTACATCTTGAGAGAGTGTGTTGTATTGTGGCGTAGTCATCTTGTGGAAAGTTTGGCGATTTCATGTTAAATATACCCTTGAGAAGGATGGTTTTAGCATGACTACGATTTTGAGCACATCCAATGGGATCCTTGAGTACGACGCGTGAGTGCGACCACTGACCAAAAAATATCCGACCCCTGATCATGACGGTTCGATGCTTGAGCACTACAGTACGACCCTTGAGCATGACGATATGATCCTTGAACGCGACAGTACGACCCTTGAACATGACGGTGCGACGAACAAAGGCCAGGCCATCACATACCAGTGTCGTGCCATCGTACTCCAGGGTTGTGCCGTTATGATCAATGGTCGTACCGTCATGCGCAAGAGGTTAAAGAGTAGAATATCAGAAGCTTTAAGTTAAAGATATCTGGAGTAAGATGGCAGGCAGATTTGATTACCCAGCAAAATAGAAATTCATACTCTTCTGCTTTCTTTATTTTTCCTCTCTTCTTTTGATCGTACATACTCAAAAAGATGTAGAATGATAAAGAAAATGCAAAATAATGAAGCTTTACTGATATATGGAGGCGTGTCCCGGAGAGTATGAATTCACCCACTAAACTTGTTTCCCGAATATGAAAGCTCATGATCAGCTCTTTAAGCAAACCTCATCAAAATAAACTGCAATCTCTACTATTAGTGCTCATCTCCATCAATTATCTGACCCCCTTCTTTTTGTTCCTTAAGCGGAACGACAAGAATCGACATTGTTGTGAGACGGGCTGCTTCCCACGATTGTCATTGTTGTCATTCAGCGTAACGATCGAAGGTCCATCATAGACTTTCTAGGTTTTGATGCTCATGATAGATCATTGTGAACCGTGGAGAGAGTGAGAGAATTGTAGTTAGTTTGACTAACAGAACGTAGAAGAGTACTTCGGAAAGACTGTGTCCAGTGTGATTATTCGTCTCTGTGAGTGTAGACGGAAGTGACTTGATTAAGGACGGCTGTGTAAACATTGTAAAGCACAGCCAACGAATCTAAACATCACGGGCAAAGAATTCTTAAAAAGCGTCTCATCATATTTCAATATTATATTGAAAAGTATTATGTATATTGCTAGACTTAATAGCCAACGACTGTTTAATGATTATTAAGCCAGAAACTGTAAACTCGTTAACTATAACTTATAATTACACTTTTCCCAACACTAGTTACCAGTTGATATATTTACTCATTACTTTCAGGTTAGTAGAAATAATGTTGTTATTTGCAGTGGTTAAATGATTTTATTATACAGGGGAAGACCTGTACTTAATACATGGTTAAGGAGGTGCAAATAATGTCTATCGTGGATATGAAGCAAAGTATTTATTAAGTGTATCCTTAATCTTATCTATATGGAATTCTTTTCAACACTCCAAAAGTTAACAATCCTGTTGAAGAAAAAATACATAACCTCATTCGAGGTAAGACGTTTGCCCACAGGTTTACATCCAATTCTATGCATGAAATCAGTCGAATCTTATGAAGTAGCTTGTTACATTAAGACTATTGAAGCCTTTAATGATTTTGAATCTTATAATATCTCTTACTTTTTTTTAAGGTAAATGGATTTGGTTCGCTTAGTGGGCTTTTATAGGATTTGTACCTCAGACTGGGAATCTTTTTGGTACTTCGCATCTGTACTCTCTCCATTTTGTCTACGCCTTTCCTAAACTAAGGTGATCAGAACTGAATACAATATTTGCCGTGTAAAGATAACTTACGCTGTAATTGCTTTTTTAAGATTAAACTTTCGACCTTATCCTGCATCAGTTTCTTTTGCGTAACTTGTTGTTATCTTAGCTGTGAATATCTTGATATGTATAATTAGTGTACACTTTGAGAAACCGACAGAATTCTTCAGTTCTCATGTCATGATGATGTTTAGAGGACTAGATTCAAACCAACATGTCCATTCACTAGTGTCAGACACAAGTTCCTCGCAAGATCCCTCAGCCTTTATACTCTCAGTCCAGCAAAGAGGAACAAATGACTGAAACTGTGTATATTTATTACATCACTCTCTGTGGTGTGCTTGATTTCGTGATGATAATGTACCTATGCGGTGTGAAGAGTATTTAGCGTAGAAAAGTGGTCTGATTTTCCCAGCAGCGTGGCTAGCTTCCTCCCTGCCTCACTACCATAATGTCACCGCCAGATTCGCCTGATGGTGGTAAGTAGTCGGCGGAGAAAAGTGAAACTAGAGAGTTAGATTACAGTCAAGATGGAAAGTCCTCAATCTTGTGGGTTTACTGTTAGCGGACAGGTAGTGAGGAAAGCATGAGTTGGATGAAGTGTAGGCTAAGCATTTTCTGTCAGTTAAAGAAAGAGGATAGTTAAAAAAAAAAAGTGATTTGAAAAGTGATTTTCATTTTGAGTTATCTTCTTCTCACGCCTTTGATTCTGTCATGGATAACTGTAAAAGGATGGCATGTTCAGGTCATCGAAACATCACAACTGGTGTTTGGACGGGAACCCTGTCCATTTGAAGATAGGTGGTGAGCTTTGAAGTAACTCGAGCACCAAATCAGCGCTATATATTACGGTAGTCGGTAATGCACTGGTCAAACATAGGGTATTCAGAACATTATATTCTTGTTTTAAGGGCTGTAGCTTGACCGATTGTTGATAGTCTTCATATACATTTTATAATTCTTGATAAAGTTAAGGTATTGCTTTATTTTGATGTTAGACGTGAAATATATGGATTTTGGTTTACTAACCATCAAGAGTTAATAAACTACTAGATCCAGCAATATATATATATATATATATATATATATATATATATATATATATATATATATATATATATATATAT
>JAYMFT010151316.1:0-26658 GCA_038088735.1 Panulirus argus
CGTTAAGGAACAAGAATTTTATATCACTACTTGGATGACTGAGACCTTTGTTACAGAAGGATAGCATTCTGGAATAGCGAGTTGTGTGTTCGGGGATCAACACCCAAAATGATCATTGCCTTGAGCACTTCCTCCACTCACAACTAAGTTTTCGCAGGTCATTGTTTTTCAAATCCCAGAGTTCACACACACACACACACACACACACACACACACACATATATATATATATGATATACATTCGCTAAATGTCCATTCTCTGGTATCTAAAACAGTTCACTTCTTCCAAGTCTCCTCCATTTAAACTCTCACCCTAACTAACCTGTCCCTCTGCCCCAGAAAACCTAAAAACCATTCATTTATTCACATATATTCTCAACTTCCCCCTTTCACACAGGAATATATATATTCAGGAGAGAAATATGTCATCACACAGGAATATATATTTAGGAGAGAAATATGACAAATATAGGAAGTGAATGCGAGCTGGAGTGTGTATACCTCAATCATAAACACATGATTGAATGAGGTTAGAAGGAGAGCAGAACATTTATGGAGAGCAGAAAGAAAGTAGGCTACAGGACAGAGCCCCAAGGAACGCTGAAAAGATATGAGGGTAAAGTCTCCTCATGAACGACTTCCGCAATGGAACAAGTAAAGGGGAATATAAGCATTAAGGAATAGAGAGAACCAGAAAAACCAGTGGGAGGAAGATTAGAAGGCAAATACGTATGCCACACCTTTTCATAAGCACTGCGGAGTCGTGAACCATAAATAGTTTTTCCAAAAACCTTGAGAGGGAAAAGCATGAGGCGAATCCCCCAGGAGAGATCACCATATAGATTTCTTACGGAAACCGTGTTGGTATTTAGGAAGAAGGGAATGGAATTTCAAGTATTGCGGGGAGAGAGAATCGAGGAAGGTTTTATTGTCTCTGGGTGTAGCAGAAGTGAGAGCAGTGGGGCGGTAACCGGAGGGATTAGAAGTGTCTCCTGTAACTGGAGGGATTAAAAGGGTCTTCTTCCTTAGGGATGTTTCATCAAGGCGTACTTCCAAGGACGAAGAGTTTGGGTCTTTGTACAGTGACGAGATAGTCGGGAAGGGACCAGGTGGGTGTGTGAATATAGGTATTTGTCTTGTCTTGATGGCATATTTTACTTTACGAAGTGAATGATAAGGAACCACTGTAATGATACTGACTTAATTTCACTGTACAGTACACTCGTTGAGGATGCGTTGCAGTGAGCTGAAAGATCACATGCAGGCAACTGATCCATTCTCTGTGAATGGGACCACAGTTAAAGATGCAAAGGTATAAACACACACACATACCTCATCTCCTTGACAGCTCTTGTACATGTCTGCCTTCTGAAGTTGCACATGCGAGTGTGCTTGTGTCTTTATGCCTTTCAGGTCTGCAAGAGGCAATGGTGGGTAGGATTGGAGGTTATGTTCGTGACCGATCGGTGTAAGGGACGTTGCCTTTAGCAATATGACCGGCAGAAGTGTTCATCATTGGTAGGGTGAAGGGCTCGTGCCCCACGTCCCAAGTTCTCTCTGGGGGAAGCAGTGGCAGCGCTGATAGCCAGACGTTTTACAAATGTTTACGATATACACAGTATTTATGACCAAGAGTTACTGTATTACTAATTAAGATCGAATGGAGATTACCTGTTGTATTGATCTGATAGTTTTAAACTGTCACTAACCCATAATTTCGTGCATTAAAAGTGTCTGGTAAGTCATGTCCTAATGGTGTGTTACTGTAATGAACTGGAAAGGGATAGTTAACTGCCTAGATGCTTCCTTTTGGACTTTTTTATTATGCTAGTAGCTATATAACAGCAGTGAAAATCATCCGGTATTTTTGTTGTGCTTAGAAATTATTATTGTGCCTAGGGATTATTATGGTGTAGTTTACTTTCAAATTATCTCTCGCGAAGTCGTGGCCTTTGCGTCTGTCTTATATGGAAATGTCTGTTTCGGATAACAAGTTTGATTATTCATATTTTGATACACAAACGAAACGAACTTTGTCTATAGATCCTCTTAATTTCTCAGTTGATCAAGATTTTGGAAAGTAGGAACTTTGTGAAGTCTGTTATTTGAACTTTAGTGGCGACTGACCTAGTCCAGATCGTAGGATCTGGGATATGTCGCACAGCGGGAAGTAAGGAACAAAGAAAGGAATGAACGTGCTAATGGCGTCCTACCATTCGCCGAATATGTAAACAATAAGAGAAAAAGTCTCCCCCTCCCCCCTAAACCTTGAGACTGGCTGGGGGTTTGTCGAGCTGGAGTGGAGAGGCTGTCGTGTGATGTATGACACATGACTTGTGGCAATGTTGGTGACAGTGACTGTGGTGGTGGTAGATGTGGTTGGTGGAATTGAAAGTAGGATTTTAGCGGTTAGTGATGGCAGTGGTAGGGATGATGTTCATCACGTGATGGTGTGTATGGAAAAGGGTACTGGGAAGATCTGATCGTAGTTATGGAGGGAGGGAGTGAGGAAGGTGTTAGGAGGCAGAGATATTGGAAAGGGAGTTGGTAGTACCAGCTTAGTAGTGAAGGCCGGGTGTTAGGATGATGGTGGCTGGAGTGGTAGTAGATACGGTGAAGAAGAGGGTGAGAGATCTGCGAAAGGCCTCCGGTGGAAATTACCGAGCAAATGTTATTTTAAGGTAATACTGTCTACCCAGCTCCGTGTGGACAGACAGACAGACAGACAGGCAGGCAGGCAGGCCTTGAGAGCTGGTGATCACGGGCGCCTTCGGCCCCTGCCGGGTTAGAGGCGGGGCCCTGTGCAAATATTGACTTGATGACCCAAGTTGATGGGTCCTGAATGTCGTTATGGTGGCGGCGCTGTAGGCTGATGCTGGCGATGTTTTTGCTGGTCAGAAACCAGTAGAATGGTGGGTATTGGGAGAGGGAACGGTGACAAAGGGACACAGTTCGCAAGCGAGTGAAAAAGAGCAATAGAACGTTAAGGGTCGTCCTATACTGTTTGTTGGTAGACGGAGACGAGAATGTGGCTCTCGCTCGAGGGAAAGTAGAAAAGCAAATAGATGGTCAGGGAGAAATTCCTGTAGATTTTTTTTGAGAGAGTAAATTACAATAGCATGAACGGATATCAAGGTAACATTTGATCCTATTTTCAGAAGCGTGTGCGTGTTGATTGTAATCCCATGGTACTGATAACGGTGAGAGGACTATAGAGCTGTTGGCGCAAACATAGATCAGTTTCCGTTCAGTTTCAATACTTTATTCCTTGACAGAGGAATCTGGATCGTAGTGCTGTCATCGGTACCCCTCTACAATAATTCCAGAAGCATCTGGCAACTGTCGCGAGTTAATTTTCGTTTGAGAGCACATATGTTTGTAGTGATGGTGGTACGAGAGGCTGCTGTATCGTGCGCTCTTTTCATTCATACGCATCGGCAGTTGTGTTACTGTGTTTTAGCTTGTTGATTATCTTGATTGTTGAGCATATGTAATCGGAGAGATTACCTCGCTACCCACTGATACCTACGAGATGATTCTCCCACTGGGCAGCGCTGGCTTGTATCTCGAGCTGTTCATCTCTCTCTCTCTCTCTCTCTCCCCCAAGACCTCGAGACTCTATTACCAGCGTACGAGGACATAAGACACAGGCGCATCATCACGCCAGACAAGTACGTGCGTGCAACCTGGGAGGCCGGCTGCTGCCGGTGCCGGTTCCAGTGCCAATTTCTTATGAAACTTTTTTTTTTTTATATAAGCCATTTTCTCCTTCGTACTGCGCAGGGTAACACACAGCTAGTGTATTCATCTATCTAAATATCCATCCATCAATTTATCTATCCATCAATTTATCTATCCATCAATTTATCTATCCATCTATCTATACACACACACACACACACTACAGAGGTTTTGTAATCTCCATCCCGACACTATACACGGAAGCTGAAGACGTAATTCATAATATTTAGGCATTTAGTGAGTCTTGGAGGCTGGTATTGGTGGCTGTCACGAGTGAGTTCACTCATTATACGCAGGGTTCTCACTCCGCAGTGCCCGGGGCTGTAAATGGAGGCTTAAGAAGCTAATTACGACAGTGAAGACATTAGTGGCCAGTCTTGGCAGCTGTGTCACGCTGACCTTAATGGTCGGTCGACCATTTGGGATAACCTATGGGATAATGATCACGGGTTTGGGTCGTGGTTGGAGGTGGTGGTGATAACGATGGCTTGAGCATTACTTGCCACACTCTGCTTGATCAGGGTAAGGCTTGGTCGCTGAAGCTCGGCGACTGTGATTACAGAGGCGTTGGTTAACGAGTGGGTGTAACAGATAATGATGTCTTTCTGAACATGCCCTGATGACTTTGGGGGTTGATGGACGTTGCTTGGTGAATATGGCATGATGCGTGAGGCTTGGTATTTGTTAGTTGATGAATGTGGTGTGACGACTGTCGGGTGTTGCCAAGTGTGGATAATGAGAGAGTCTGGCTTCATGATTGGGATATTATGTGTGTGGCTTGACGAATGCGAATCTGTGACTGGTTTGATGAAAGTTGTTCAGATGAGTGTGTAACTTAGGGTTTGTAACTGTGCGAGATTTGTAGCCCTAGGCTTGCGTCGTGACGGTGCCTTGATGATTGCACTTCGGTGGGTGTGGATCAGTGTGTTCATCTCTCTGAAGGTAGTTTGATGAATGTGGCGTAAAGGATGTGGATGGATGTGTAGGTGGATAAGCATAGGTGGATCAGCATAGCTGTACGGGTATAACTGGATGGTTTTTTTAGCTGAATAGGTATAACCAGATGAGGAGATGAATGAGTATAACTGGACAATCGATAACTGGACGATTATGGATGGATGGATGGGTTTAGGTGAACAACTAGAGATGAATGAGTATAGGTAGATACATGTTGGTGGGTATACTAGCGAAGTTATTGTGCTCCCTAAGCTCATCCTGTTAGCGGTAGCGCAAAAGGATTACAGATTTCACAAACGGTCTTTGTCAGACTTCATTGGGTTGATATTACATAGCTTGTTACAAAATTGGTTCATCACATATGCTTCATTGCATATATACGTTACATAGTCTTTCATATGGTATGTTTTACCGACTGGATGCAAAAACATCAACTTCGTCATGCTCACGTAGGCCAGTATGAGAAAATGCATAACCGATTTAAATTCCCTGACCAATCATGTTTGAATAAATGTTTCAGACTTCAGAAAGCAACAAGTTACATTCTGATCTCAAGGTGTTAACAGCAAGTAAAGATAATTGAACTGTCTATGGCAGTGATTTCTACGTGCTCAAGGGTAATAAGTATGGCGGACAGTTCAGTTTGCAGGGTAGAAGCCCAGTTGTTTATTAGTACATTTTTACCTGATGTATTACTAATGGGCTGGATCACAATGGCAGCACTGCCTGCCCTCCCAGTGGCAGAATTGAAAGATCCGTCAGTGTAGATGCACTAGACTGTTATTTTTTGTCTAGAGTTTCTGTATATGTCCAGGAGCACTGGGTTTGGCTGAGTGTTGAAAGTGATGATTGTGAGAAGTTAGTTTCTTTCGTGGATAAGGAGGTGTAATAATGTCAAATGGAGTTACTTGCCGGAAAGGAAGGAAATGCCGCTGCTTCCTAATTTTATACAAATTCCTTGGAAAATACAAACCAGCAAGCCGTAACGGAGCATACACTGACACGTTGCAGGTGAAGGAAATAATCTTCTAAAAAGTAAAATTTTCCATTATTAAGCGTACCGACAGTGGTTATATTATATTTTCCCCGAGTTACAGCCACGTATAATGTTAATCGTTTGTGCTAGACACACAGCCAGACACCGGAAATTAAGTCTGTGAATTTTTTCTTGTGTAAGGCAACGAAGAAACTGTGTAGAGGTAATTAATGTTTGGCCAAACACAAGAGATGGAAGTAGAGGGCGGCGGCGGCGGCGGCATATTATGGATGTGACGCTCGCTGACCCTTCAGAAAACCACGTTGAGGGATTCTTCCCACCATCCTCGTCTGTACCATCTATCCAGTAACTCGCAAGTAACAACAGTTAGCCATCTACAAGGTTATATACAACACCTGTCGTTCACCCAGCTATTTGATAAGTATTTCCTTTGTTCTTCAATTACGGCCTCTTGAAGACCCCGAAAATATATATCTGTTAGTCAAACGGCCTGGAATCTAGTGGCAAAACGCGATAAGTCTTATGCAGATTTATACACAACCTTTACATACTCTTTTTATGCTTATTTTTTTTTCTCTGTCGAATACCGTATTACAAACAGTCTTATGCAGAATGTATATTTGTGTGAAGCTGAATGATGAGCTTAACCCGCATTCAGCTGCTTAACATCCATTAGCGTGGCACTCGGCAATATGTATGCATGTGTACACACAGCCCACAATGAGCCATCCACCTAGCCAAGTAATGGGTAATTTTCCGAATGATTGATACTCGCGCAAATTAAGGTAAGTCTTGCTTGATTACTATTAACTGTTAAGGCGCACGCCGCAGAAAAGTCTGGGAACGGATGTCTTTATTCTTGTTATCGACTTGTCATCCACTTGTCGTATTTCTTTTCTTATTTCTCTCGGTATACCCTACATTCTCATCTACACCTCTCCATTCCACATCATTCCTCTACCACCTCCTCATATCTACACCTCATCTCGTCTCATCCTCCTCCCGCCACCTCCTCTTCTGCTCTCCACTTCGTCCTCGTCTTACTTACTTTTTCCCTCAATCTCCTCCTCTTCTCTGTCTCCCTATAAACTATTTTCTTTCTCCCCTCCTCCTTTTCCTCCTCCTCCTCCTCCTCATAGCTTTCAGTCACATTTAACGTATGGATCAAGCCACCAGGCTTGGGCCGAGGAACACACTGTGTTCAGGGTGATGAGTGAAGGTAAGGAGAAAACCCGAGTTATGTCGAGAGAGAGAGAGAGAGGCAGATCGGAACCTACCCCCCATGGGAGTATCTATACATCTAGCATTCACTGTGTACACCTGGACTACAGACGCGACCATTGTGTATACTCGTGAGTCAGGCTGTGTGTACACAGGGGCTTGTGTGGAGTGCTGGAGTGGCCACGCACAGGTAACAATGGTAGCTACCGAATACCATAGAAACTGTATTGCCGTGGTTGCTGTGCTGTCGACGATGCCATTGTTGCTCTTTTGTTACTGTTTCCTGCTATTGTTTCTGCTTATGTTACAAGTGCAAAGCCTGTTGTTGAAGCAGCTGTTGGTGGTGCTAATATGATTGCACGTTATCGTTGGTGTTTGAAATGTGAAGTTATGGGTGCCATTATTGCTGCTGCTGCAGCTACGGTTGTTGCGGATATTGTTACTGTTGACGTTGTAGGTGTTGTTGCTTCTGCTTCGACCGCTGGTATAACCACTGCGTCTGCTGGGTGTTGTTACTTTCGCCAGACTGCTGATGCTGTTGTATTTATATTCCTCCGTTGCCTCTGCTTAAAATGTTTACGTTTCCTTTTATCATCAGTGTTTAAAGTGATGCTGCTTTTGACGCTGTCGATATCGTTGTTTCTGTTGCTCTTATTTGTGGTCTACTAATGCAGCTGGTGAGGCATTCGATGGTGTACTTATAATGCCGCCATTGAAACTGCTCTTTTCTTTATTTTTTTTTTTTAACGCAGCGGTCTACGGGGATATCATTGATGCCGTTATTGTTGTCACTGTTGCTGCTGATTGCGATACTGTTACTGGAGCTAGTGTTGCTACTGATTGTATTGGTGTCAATAGAACTGCTGCTGCTTCTGATAACACCATTAATGGCCATAGCTACTGCTGCAGTTAGTGGACAAGCTTTTACTTCTGCTTCCGCCACCATTCATAACGTAATAACTGCTGTTAATGGTGAGGATTTTGTTGCTGCTGCTACTACTACCATTAATGATAGTGCCTTTGCTGTTGTTATTATGCTCGTTTTAATCTTAAATTGTGGAAGAAGCCACGTCCCTCTTCCATAGCTAACTGAGGTAGCTGATTGGTTCGTATACAATGTTCATGTCGCTCTCCATTTATTCTCTGTGTTCACGGTTTATAATAAGATTTGTACTTCCGTATGATGATGTTAAAACTTGGGAACAAAAAATAAAAAAATCTTGAGGCATTAGCACTTTAGAGAGGATGTGAAAATCATTAAACATGCATCAAAAACGTTAAACATGTATCATAAACGGTCGAAGTCGAGGACATCGTTTTCTAATGAAGCCTATCCATTATTTCTTTGTTTTGTGGCAAATATAAAGTGCTAATGCCTTAAAATCATTTAAATTTTTGTTCCCAGTTTTTAACTTCATTATACAGAAAAACAAGTCTGACTATAAACTGTGAACATAAATAGTGATTAAATGAATAACGACGCGAACATTGTATATGAACCAATCTCCTACCTTAGCTATGGAAGAGGGGCGTGGCATCTTCGCCAACTTAGGGTCCGGCGACTATAGTGTTATGAAGGACGGCGATGCTGTTAAAGATTCCAGTCATTCCTTTGTTGTTACTTACGCTGATTACTAATGTTACTGCTAATGATTCTACCACTAATGATGATCCTTTCTTAATTACTGCTGCCACAGTTGATGCTGTTATTATTTGCCCCACCTATGATTGATAGTGATGCTGTCACTATTACAACTGCCGCGATTAATGATGGTGTTATTGATGCTGCTGCCGCCATTAATGGTGGTGCTGTTAACACTGTTTCTGCCATTAATAGTGACACCTTTATTGCTGCTGTTGCTGTTATTCATAATGGTGAGTGGTGGTGCAGCGAATGCTGCCATTAATGGTGAAATTTACTGTCATTACTCTTACCCTCGCTGTTATTGTTATTACTTCTGCTGTTGTCATTAATCATGTTATTACACTGCTGCCATTAACGATGATGTTATCACTGTTGTAACTAACGGCGATGCTGGTGTGGCTGCTAAAGTTAACTTTTCTCTAGTTCAATGTTCGTTATTGTAGAATTTGCCCGTTTCTCAATGTTCCTTGCCCAAGAAATTGGGATTTGTTATATCGTTATATTTTTCGTTGTTGTGATATTAGCTCTGCTGATGTTGAGATATTTCCTATGCCAATTTTTACTGTAAGTAAATCGGTTGTTTCGGGAGCGACGATTTTCATCTTGTAACAGCTGTTCAGCTTAAGTTTGTGTTTCACATTAGCTCCTTCTCTGATGATAGGCCTCGCAAATATTTCTACATTTATCTAGTGTTCTCATAATTAGAATTTTTTTCATATGCCGTATATTTTTTGTTCAGAACCGTTTTCTGTACGTGAAAACAATCAAAATCAAATATTCCTTTCGTTTTGTTTTGCTCTTTTTATTCCTGTCATTGCACTTTAACTAGTCTTTAAAACTTGTATTTCTCGGTCGCAAAAGTTAGTTTGTCCAAGACAACAGTGAGGCGAAGGACTTTTTTTTTTTTTTTAGAGAATTGTTAACGTGCAGTGGATTGTGACAATTAGAATAGTTGAATACAGTACCATAGTTTTAAGCGTAGACTTTATGAAAGTTTCATTTGAAATCCATGACTGACATTATCTGCACTTCTCGTATATACAGTAAGTTTACAGATCTTCCTCTCTGAAAAATCTCTCTACACTTAATACATTCATCCATGGGTTTCCGTTCTCTTTTAATATCACGTTAGGACCCAGTGAGAGAGAGACAGTGTGTGTGTGTGTTGTTGTTTGAAATCAGTCGTATCCAGTCGTCCTGCATATTGTGCTGATTACATGTTGTAGTTTGCTGGTTTGTTTACGACCAGGTGTTGCTTTGTGCGAGTTTAGGGGTTCACCTGGCCATGTTTGTGTGGTGGTGTGCCTTCCTTGCCTGGCGTTATTTGTTAAACTTACAGGTCGCTGAACTTTGTTCACTTATGACTGACTCTTGAATAGAGGTTGGTTGGCTGGGTCGTTAACAGTTGCCTCTTGAATATGTTGTCATCTGGATTTCATGTTTGTGTGTGTTTGTTGTTAGCTCTTTCTTAGTGTGTACATCGGCTGATGTTAGTTTGCTGGTCGCCGGACGTAGTTTGCAGTTATTCTGGGGATTATTTTAAAACAAAATACATGTGGAAGACAGATAACCACGTGTGAAGTGGTTATCTCGGGAAGAGAGTGCAACATACTACCCTTATATAATCAGATGCAGTAATATAAAACAAAAAGTTCCTACCTACCCACCCAGCATTCCCAGTGGTGTAGACGTTTAATAGGCGTTGATATACAGTTGCTCTCTGAAAGTTTTACCAAGGGTGGTTTGTCTTCGTCATAATTGCCTCTCTGCTCGTTACCAGTTTCATGGATACCCTAGTTTTCGTGCGAGTCATAGTTAGTTACTACGGGGTCGTTGTTCATTCACTGTTCTCGAGGCACCGATTATTAGATTACGAAAGGAAAGTTATGAAATAGAGGGTAAGAAGCAAGGAGGAAGATACTCTTTATAAACATTTGGCTTTGTTGCCCCGTATCTGGAGGTCTCGCCCCTCCTCCTCCTGTCTTCTTTTATTCATCTTGCGGTCATACGTCCCTCAGCACAGATTAGATCTCGTTTATTTAGTAAGTTTCGCCACTTCTGCTGTAATATCTGGTTTGATTAACTTAATTCGGCGAGCTGGGCAGCAGGTAGGGGTGGGCTGGGTGGCATTTTGGGATGCTTGAATACCTGTAGTGGGCAAGGAGGCAAGTAACAAACTAATCTTACGTGGCGAGGTAGGTGGCAAGTACCAAGGTGGCATTTAGCTGGTTGGACGGCAGGTAAGCGGAATAGGTGGGTATGTAGCTGGGGTACGTAATGAGGCGCGTCGTGGCAATACGGGTAGCATAAAGTGGGTTACGTGGAATGTATTGGGGTAGATAGCCTATAGCGGGTTCGGGGCAGGTAGGGACTGGATGGCATATAGCAAGAAGGTTTGTGTGGAGCGTAGCAGGTGTCTTACAGCAAAATGGGTGACATATATCGAGTTGTGGCATGTCATTGGTTGTCTGAGAAGTAGCTGGGCGGTTGGAATGTCGATGGTTGGGTAGCATATCACTAGCTGGATTGTAAGAAGTTGGGTGATTATTTACAAGTCAGTGGTCAAATGGCAGTAATAAAGCAGACATGCAGCACGTAAAGGGGAGGCGGTATGAAAGGAGTGTGCGGCATGTCTCGAATTGAGAAGCAGAGGATCGCTTTTGGGCCACATGTAGCCTCTGGGCGACGGGAGGTGTCTGGAGGAGTTGGATGGCCCTGAGTCGACCAATTTAAGGGTATACGGTCCGTGGTTTCCACCAGAGCGTGGACGAAGCGCTGCACCTGCCACTTGCAGAAAAAACGGTCATTAGAGATTAAAGATAAAGATACTTTATTCGTCAAATTGATACAATAAATCTTGTATACAAAAATGAAATTGTTTGTGGCTTTGGAGCTCCCTAGTTATAATTTGTACATTGAAATATATATGAAATTAATAAGACTTAAAAATATAAAAATAAAACATTACGTGGGCTATTCAGATAACTTGATTCCTATCTTATACACACAATAATAACTTTTTTCCTATTTCATGTAGTTACTTTGACTATTTGCACTTAAAAGTTATAATGATACGGTGGGGGCAGCTGTAGGAACATCTTGCAGTGTCCTAGACCCATTATGACCGAACGTAATTACAATATTGGCACAAGTGGCCTGTGAAATATGAATTTAAAAGCAATTAAGACTAAGAGGTCTTCACTCGATAGGGAGGAGGGGTTGTCTCTGCTCCAAACGTATGACAGAATCTGAATCTAATATTAGTTTTCAACAGGAATTTTTTTTTTTTTTTTTTTTTTTTTTTTTTTGTAATCAAGATACGATTTTGCTTACGATACATCGGTCATCACTTTCTATACAAAGGGCGAGCGCCGAGTGGTGCGTGCAGTCGTGTGTGGGGCAGGGTGTGTGGCACAGCCTTCGAGAGCCACCAGCCTTCCTTCCCTCCCGATGGCGCCCGTCTGGCTAGGACGCTGTTGCCGCCGCTCTTGATAGACTACCCCTCCCGGTGGACATACCACTGTGTTTGAATTAGGTGTAAAATTATAGCCTTTTAGCGGTTTGATAGCTCCATCTCTTAAAAGTAGGTCTTTTAAGCACCGGCAGCTATATTTTTTCCCCCCCTAGTAGTCCAAACTAATTCATATTCCGGCAGGGTGTTGGTAATAACCGCATAGAATTAGCCAAGTGGCGGGTGGTGATAAGAAGCGTGCAACTTGGTTCTCCATGGTGGTAATGAGTAGGAGTAAGTAGGGGGCGCCGTTGCTCAGGGGACCCTCCCAAGAATCCTTTTCCAGACACAGTTCTTCCTGGAAGCAGCCTAGGCGCTGCTCCTACCGCTCATCTTTCTCTTCGCTCCTCCCGCGCCACACCTTCGGGCTCTCCACCACTGCTCGTGAACACTCGCCGACCTTGTCTCATACCTCGCTTAACCTCAACATTATTTATCCTTGTGTAGTCAAAACAAAAGGCAAAAAAAAGAAAAAAAGCTATTTGCTGAGCTTCTTTACGATAATGGGTCTTGCAAGATTGGCTTATTATTACGGTGGGTTAGAATTCCAAAAACTCCAGCTGGTGTGGCATGAAATTGTGTAAATATTTGTATGACGCTTGATGATAATGATGTAAAATAGGAAAACATTAAAGTAAATTTGCAAATATTTTGATGAAATCTAGATATACTCCCAAGAAATGAGAATGTGTTGAGCTTCAGTTTATTGATAGAATTCATGTAAAATATACAAAAACAGTAGGGAGTATAAAGCTACTAATGAGAAAGTTCATTGATATGAACTGTACTAAAGGCAAATTTGAAGACAGAATATTGAAAATACTTACTTTTCATTAAACTAGAGTTTGTGATATTTAGATTTTGAAGACTTGACGAGCTAAAAGCGAATTAAATGTTTTAGTTGTACAGCTTGTACAAGAAAGACCTCCGGAGTTCATTAATATTTATCAACCCATGTGGCATAGTGTTTTCCACTTCGAATTTCAGTCTGAAACTTTTCCAGGTTTTGGTGACGACTAATGTCTTTCTCGAACACCATATAATTTAGGAAGTAAACTTATCGTAGAAAGTTGAAGCAACACTTTCAAGCCGTTCTGTAAAACGAAATATGTGAGAAAAAAAGTTTGCTAAAGAGTGAGGCTCATCTTTATGAATTTAACGGGTTGGTATCAAACGATAACGCGTTAGAAAAAATTGCAGTTTTATACCTTCGTGGGGAAAATCTTTTTGATAACAGGAATAATACGAATAATGTGATGTTTAGTTAGCCCGGCCAGCAGGCGCATGGAGAGGCCACGGTTGGCATGATGAGTTGTACTTTCTCAACATGTGCAAGGCAGTTTCCATTTGTTCATTTACATCTGTATGTTTATCTGCATTAACATCCAAATAATGTTTTCAGTGTTTAGTGCTTCACATTCCCACATGAAGTCAAGTGTTGGAAGCGGGCAGCGTGCCCTCGTCCCAACACTCAGACCGCTAGAACTTCGGCAGTATTACTCGTATGATATTTTCATTTCGACATTTCGGCAGCACAAAAAGCGCCGAGCGCCCACACCTGCCCACTGTTAAGGCATAATGATGAGGTTTAAGAGGTAAATAATGAGGGTCTTAGCCGGCCCTCGGAGGAACAGGTGGGCCGCTCCTCCATGACGTCTTCATCGGAGCGTGCTCGACCATACGTTGTCAAGTTATGGGCGTTTCAGTAGGTTCTTTACGGCAGCCTTGATGATACAGTCACGGGTCTTTGGCCGCCACCCCGTGAGCCGTGAGGGAGGGCGCTGCTCATACGGGCTAATTGTAAGATGCCACAGAGTGTTTTCGTGGCCTGTGGCTTTGCTGGGGGTGGTCTGTGGTTGGGTTGGGGTGAGCTATAGACGGGTCGGGATTATTGAGTTTGATTGTGAATGGTGGCGGTATACGGTTTTCTTGGCGTGCTATTACCCGTCATGCAACCATACAAACTGAGAATACATATTCATCCTTGTACATTGTTAGCCACAGCTCGCTCCATCGTCTCGCATGGGCGTTAAGTTTAGTGTTATAGGCCTATAATCAGTATCTTTGCTCGATTCAGGAATAGTAATTGCAATCTGCCTCTTAACAGGTGGCCTTCCATTTAAAGAGGAAAAATTATAACTTCTAAAATTTTGCTGTTTTCCATGTTTGAGAGACAATTTATTCCATTATTTAGGCCATCTGGTCCTGGGGCAGTCAGTTTACCCATTTTAGCAACAGTTAAACTTACGTTAATTCCACAGCTTCATAATCCTTCACTCTTATAAAAGATCTATGCCTACCTTCCTCGAAAAGCACTTGAACTTCCCGATGCACTTTAGCCAATCCAATTACCTGTTGCGCCTCCTCTTGGAAATCTATTTCAACCGACCACCCGTCATTTTCCATTTCTTGCCCTCGTGTTTCCTTTCATCAACTCCACCTGACCTTTGTCGAGTTCACATGCCGTACCATCAATGGGGATATCACTGCTAGACAAAGGCAAATCCATTCCTAATGTACCTGCTTTTTCTACATTTCCAACATCATTGCTAGAGTCAGTTTCGCCACCTTGGCCTTTCCTCCTTGGCAGTGCTACCTCACACCAGCCAAAGAAATTATTCCAACTACCGGTCGGAAAACAGCAGACCTTGACTTAAAGACATGGACACGAAACCGTTTGCACTCTATGGAGACACCGAAGGAACCCGGCTCCTCAACTCAGCTGACATACATTGCCATATTACGCTGCCACTAACTCGCCCACACTTTCTCACAATAGGGCACCCTCTAGTTCACCCACTCCACCTTGTCATTCACCTACATTTTCTCTCTCTGCCATACGCCCTCCTTGCTACACTCTTATCCTCCCACACTGCCTCTTTCACTCGCCCATCCATCTACCGTCCCGCAAACGTAACTTGCTGTCCACCCAACTTGCCCCTGGACCACCCAGCCAATCACCCACGTTACTAATTCAGCCTACCGACTTGCTCCTCGTGTAATCAACCACACGCGCACGTTGACACCCGGCAATCTATCTTGCTACCCGTGGTGCTACTTAGTCTCAACTTTTCTACTTCGTTGTCTTGAGGTGGTTTTCCCTAGTGGGCCCTCGCCTCAGCCGGTCCTGTCCTCTTCTTCCTTATTTATTTGTAATTTTGTATAGAATAGTTTTTTTTCGGGTGTTCTTATTTCATTGGACTTTGAAGAATTTCATTTCGTTTAGTGATGAACATTTTCAAAGGCATTAAATAATTTTTGTCCGATATTTTCTAAGAAAAGGTGTAGCCACTGTTCCATCGTGTTGATCACTTCTGTTTAGTACATAGGGAACTATTGTACATGTATTGAATATTCTGCTTTTCCTACATTATATTGTCATTGTTCATTACTCCTGAAAGTAAGGCATTCCACAGCTTTCATTTTCCTTCAAAATATGCAAACTGTGGCTTCCTCCTTCAGGAAAGGATGGCTGGAGACTTAGAAACTGTTTCTATCAAATATTCCACATATCCTGAATTTAACCTCTGCCTTAAGACAAGGCGGATAGAGGTCTTTCTCTAAAGTATATCCTCTCTAGTTATTATGTGCAATATGGAGGATATCCTTGCACATATCAACTTACCTGCTACTATAGTGATGTTCTCTGTTGCTACTGCCACAGGGTTCATGAAATGAGGTGTTGTACAGTATATTAGAATTTGCTTTTTTTTTTTCTTCAGCGATGTTTTTTTTTTCCAACGCACCATACATCACCCCTTTGTTGACCTGCCTTGCTTGCCTTGTTCATACTCTCTCTCTCGCTCACTCCGCTCCACCAATCATCCTTTCATTCATGGCTCTTTCCTGCAGAACTCTCTCTTCTTTGATGACTTAAATGTTCGATTCACCATCACCCTTTTCTGCTTTTCACCAATGCTACCTTTCTGTTCTTGCCATGAACGTCTCTCTCGCCTACTTCTCTTTTTTTTCATTTCACTCTTTTATCCAATTTCTCCGTCACTCTGCACTTTGCATTTACTCTTCCTCACCAGTAACTCCTCTCTATCATCTGCTGTCCTTCACCTTCTCTCCCATCCATCCGTTACCTTTCCGCGTTTTCTACCAACCGTGCTATACACGCACACTTCTGTTACACGAGAGTGGTGGTTGAATGGAATAGAATGACTGAGGACATGGTTACGTTGGTAGGATACGTTAATCTAATGTTATATAGTAGAGTATGCTCAAGAGATGGGACCACCACGAGTGTAAAACTCCCACCCCGAACAGTACAAATAGGTAATCACTCGCTCATCTCTCTCTCTCTCTCCCTCCGTACAGCACACAATACAAATACACTCACACACACGCGTAGTTGACCACAGTACCCTTCATATCTCCCTCGTTTAAGCGCTGCTGCTGTTGTGGGACCTCCTGGTGCGCGGAGGCCTCCACACACGCCCACCTCTCCCGATCGGTCGTGTCAGTCTCGTCTGACAAAAAAAAGATCATTATCGTTCTCCCTGGGGTAGATCGCCCTCCCTCGGTCACCCGTTTGACCTTACGCCCTAACAGATTGCGAGACTAGCAAGACCTGTTATCATCACTCCCTGTTCTATAACATGAGATGAACACCGTCTTTCATGTTGGTAGTAGGCTAGGTAATGGTGCCATCATCACGGATGCTGGTCCAAGATATATAGCGTTCATTAACTAAATAAGACAAATATGCGTGTGGTAAACCATATGTACGCCATGATGTTTCCTTCCACGCCACCCTGAAAGATTGCTTATGGCATCAGCGAACCTGATCGCGCCCCAACTCTTCATGACGTCTCAAACCCCGTCCTCTTGAGATCTTCTTACATTGACAACTGGTAGGCCACAAAGCCACCCTGACTACACCATGCTGATGCTAATAGCTTCCTACCCTATCTTACAGACCCATGCTTTTACACGGACCAAAGGATCCTTCACTACCACCTTTTTCTTCACCAGCCATTGAATTTAGTTCACCTGGGTTACCTCCGGCTGCGTTTTGACCCAGTACAGTGAGATACAGGGCCTGGGTAATATTTATGGATGAGATGAACAAATGAATCTTACCATATTGCTGCCCGAAACATGATGACTTTCAAGGCTTCTCATTTGCTCTTTGTGATCGACATGGGACGGGCAAAACGTGCCCCAGTTTTGGCCAATTCGGGTGGAAAGGAAGATGTAAGGCAAATTGTTGAGGAAAATACTCAAGGCTCCCCCAGGATTCTCATGCTACGTGTGTATCATATTTCTTTGATAATTTGTCCTTACAATGAACAAGTATCGCTAGACTTCCGCATTTTGATAAGCCGTTATATCTTTCGTCGAAAAACACGAATTAATAGTAAACACGAAGTCGAAACTTTCTGCATGAGAGCCACAATTCGCTCTCCTGTCTACAAGTGTGATGTCCTAACCCTTCATGTGTTTACGCAGATGATGACAACACAGACACCAGTGCGTTTGCTGCGTCACATGAGTAGCCTGACGGTGATGCTTGACTGTACTTTGTTGAGCAGCAAAATCCTGTATGCGGCCACAGTTCTTTAGCATATTCGTCTGGGTTGCAAAGACATAATGCAGTGTGCATTTATGCAAAAACGTATGATTGCTTGCCCCATGTATACATATAAATGCTTTTTATATATACAGCAAAATCCATATTCAAAGTTTATACCATCAAAAGTCTAGTTTAGACTATATACCTTCCCACCTTCATTGTAATTCGGATCACAGTATTCGGGCAAACCCACGCCCAGAATACCAAGTCTACATCTTGAGATCGTACATAACTAATAATTTTTTTTAATCGATGTGGTGATGTATAAGGTCAGAGGGAATAGTTTCTCCATAGACGTGGCTGTAGAGGTACGTTTAGTCAGTCCTCTGGTAGTATTTTTAAAAGCATTACTTTTGAAGTTATGCTTACAAGTTAGGCATTGTAACGGGGGGGACATTCCTCATGCCTAGCGTGACTTTGGGTCAGGCTCTTGTCAAGATGCACTTGTTCATTCTTGAGCTGGCTGCAGCCTCCCATCCGGGTGGACACAGTAGTGAATCGTAGTCTGAGGAGCATTTGTCAGAGCTGGTGGACCTTTACCACAACATCGGTCAACCTTGGGGTTTCGTACTGGCCTAGATTTGTCATTATATTTCTCTGTTAGCGATTGACTTTCTCAAATGGTATAGTGCATATGATTTTTTTTCTCGTATGCTCTGTTCCCGTCTTCTATGATTGATAATACATTTCATATATTTAATTGTAATTTCAAAATGGTTAACATTTATTTCAGTTGTCTTTATAGTCAGATGGCCTACGCATATATACTGCATTGCTGTCGTACCCGTGGTTCTTGTAGTTACACAGTGATCCCCAGAGATGTTTCATATCTGGGTAGATAGAATCTTGTTCATTAGATTTCTGCTAAATGATCGTAAAATCTTTCTTCTACTTCTTGTGCCCGTGCGTACGGCCTATGGACTTGTCCTACTGTTATTTTCTTGTGAGATTTATCTTTAATTTCCACAAGAATGAATGCATTTTTTTTTTACCACGGAATTTAAATAAGCATTAACAACGAGCAAAACACCACCAGCTACTTTGTTTTCCCTATTCTTGCTAAACAGGGTATACCCTGGAATCTAGTATTCAGCGATGAAATCGGTCTGTATCTAAATAGGGTTTTGAAATGGCTGTCATATCCCATTTCCTCGTAACGCTGTCGATTCTTGAGATTTTACTGGGTATACTCCGAGCGTTAACACAGAATAGTTTCAAATGAAAATGAGACCTATTCCAAAGGGTACTTACGTGGGAGGGTGGGTCTGCTCCACACGGGCTGCTTTCCTTTTGACCAAAGCGCACGGGTGGACTCTCCGAGAAGCCTACCAAAACGCGCAACTCCCAACTTCATGCAGGTGTTGTGCGTCCTTCATAAACATATCAGACTGCGTTTAGAAATGCTGCCGCAAGTTCATGAACTAAATTCCTTCACGGAAATATTCGTTGATCTATTATATAGACTACTGAAATCATATTTAATAGTTTTATCTCTGAAACGTCGAATAAGTAGTCGATATTTCTCGAACAGCTCCTCCGATCTCTCCTTCAGTACGTCGTTAGTACCTCCATGACGGAGAAAAGTGTATTATAGTCTGTCTGCAGCTTCGGCAACATCATCTACCCTGGCACTTGGGAGACTGGCAGGTCTACGGCTTGAAGGGTTTCTGGCGCAGAATTCCTTCAGCTGGTCGCGGATGATGGAGTCACCGGCAAACCTTACTTCGTGTTCGTTGTCCTCGACTTTATTAAAAACCTGAAGCAACTTTTATTATTGGCATCAAAGGCAAACGTTTCTAGGGTTTCCCACCTCGTCGCACTATCTGGAAAGGGTCGGCATTCCATGGTGAGAGGAGGAGGATTACTCTGTGATGTCTCGCCACTCACAACGCTGCTTCCCGACGATAATGGCTCGCTCCTGATTCTCGGAGCAAGCTGGTTTCGACGATGTTCTGAGGGACACCTACCGTGTGCGTTAGAACATTTATTTATAAGTGACTAGAGTCAGCTTTTCCTCAAGGGTCCGTCGCTCCACGCAGAACCTACAAATCAAAGGCATCGCAAGATCATTGTACAACTGAACGCCAGGTTTCCACTGCTTACAGAAAACTGTTGACCTGCTGTCATGCTGAAACTGTAAACATAAATTGTAATCAGAAAATAAGTTTTGGTAAAAGGCTTGAAAAATGGTCTCGGATATGTCGACCTTGTGAGGACAGCCTAAGTTCCTTAAGCTTCAGGGATTCGGGTTTCCTCTACGGTGCCGTGTTTCCAGAGATGAAGTGATCTGAAAATTTATTTTTTTTTTTTGTCGAAATATAGCACTTTTCAGCGCTATGATATGAAAAGATGCAAACAGAAAAATAGAAAAAGGTAGTTCTGCCTCAGAGATGAAGTGATAACACACACACACACACACAAAGAAAAAGAAAATCGCAGAAAAGGCACTACCTTGCATGTTAGGTTTACGAGAGTTCCAACACGTTCCCCAAAATTCGCGCTGTGATTCCCAAGTACGCGTGTAGGAGTATTTTTCTTTCTATTGCCTCACAGTTTAGAGCACTTCTCAGCGCTACAGCACGATATACAACCTGCTAAAAAACTTCAAAACACACACACAAAAGTAATGCTGGAAACTATATAAAACTGATGGGAAACTTAAAAAACACACAAAAAAGGATGTTAGATGCAATCTAGTTGATCGTGCTGGAAATCGTACAGAGGCACATCCGAACTCTGAGAGGGATGACGCCAAAAAGAAGCCTTGTACAGAAAAAAATATAAATGTAAACCGCTGAACAGTGATGGGCTCCATTTTTAAGACGAGGCTAAAGGAAAAATTTTTATTTTGCTATTGTAAATAAGATTTTTTTCCTAAATGTTCTTGTAAGAAACATCGAAAAGTTCCCCCCACAAAGAGCAGGCCACTTTCACGGTAAAACAGAATGAAGATGATCATAAGAACCATAGTTCACACTGGGATCTTTAGGTTGCAAGAAAAGGAGAAGGAAATAATGCCAAACTAGAGGCTTAAATATCGAGCACATGATGAATAAACACAGTTCTTGAAGGTGGTCCTTCTGTTAAAGAAAACAGTTGTGACCCTGACAGAAATACTCTCCAATCAAAGGACCTTCCACACCCAGATGCATCACAACGGAGGACTCCAATTGCGGCTTCAACTACCACCTCTGGCAGGGGCCTGTGATCGTTGCAGTAACTGCGTCTGCTGTTGTACAAGATTTAGGAATATGCCGCAAGCAGTGACCAAATAAATGTCGCTGACAGAAACAGGATTGGATAGGCTAAACAGAACAAATCAAAATCGGCTACAGGTTGAAATTAGTTCATCAGGAAATAATGAACTATATTTTGATGGTCGAGAGAGCAAAACATGGACACATTTTCTAGAAAGATTCAGTGCAGAATACACAGGGAAAAAAAAAATTGTGAAGAGCATATTTTTTAATCCTGGAACTAGGATCACGGTACCTTGGCCATGTAGCTTTTAGTGGGTGAGACAGAGATAATGAGTCATCGTGAACTTTCTTACTGAAAGCGATTTTGTTTTAAAAGTGATTGTCGTTGTTTGTGATGCAACTTTGGTAAATATTGGCAATATTGGTAGATCTCTGCGGCTCGCGGAAGATGCTCTTGGCAGGCTTTTTGCAAAAGATAATCTGCCAACTCCATGAAAATGAACTAGGTTAAACTACAAACTTGAGGAACTAAAAAGTATCTTAATAAAACAGAAGGAAAGGCTCTGTGCCACCTGTTGATGCATCAAATCAGAGATGAAAGGTGCTCATGGAGGATTTGTCAAGCTATTTAATGTGATCATTGGACCCGACTTTGAAAAGCCCCTGTAAAATGGCCCTTTCGAGGTGAGCTCTATAGCTGCAAAAGGACTCCTGCGATTGTGCGTCGCCTCTAAAGATAGTGTATGAAAGCAGTACTGTCATAAAGGAGAGTATGTTCCAATGTTCGAAATCAAGACTGAGATGAAGCAGAACACCTTCGGTAACCACCTGTCAAGTCTCATTATCCCTTAGATGAAGTTAAGCTCATCTTTGATCCTGTAATTCGGTAAAACTGTTCTTTTTTTTTTTTTTTGAGCATGTAATTAGTATTTTTATGGTGGTCACTGACATTTGAAAGCAAATTCGAGAACCAGAAATTGGGCGAATCATTAAAGCTACAGTAAAGACAACTGTATCAGTTCGCAAGTCTACAGTCCAAGCATTTAACTGATGCACGAGATGACACAGATAGACTCGACTAGCAAAACGCTTGGATGACGGAGCCTCCAGTGACCGTGGCTGCATATAACCAAAACCTGATTAAAGTTTGCGAAAGGGAAACGCCAGGTGAACAATTTCACGTTTCCCACGCTACAACAAAGAAATGGAACTTTTAAGAGAGACGCAAGCCTGCAGTGAAGGTTGTAGAAAAAATAAGCGAGAGAATTTTATTTATGTACTCGCAAATAGCCGTTAATAATGACAGTATGTAACACAAGAGCACTTGAGTTCTCCCTGTACCCAGTATGGAAGGGTGGTTGGGTTGGGTATGGGATGGAACTCGTCATGCAGCCACCTCCACGTGGTGAGTTCTGGGGGTTTTAAGTCACGAGACTCTTAAAACTGCTAAGAGCTGCATCTGTGCTTCGTTCTTTAGGCCTCAAACTGCGGACCCCTGTACCACGTGTGCTTGAACGTTTGGCTCATTTTGAGGAGACAAACGTGTCTGCAAAAGCTAAGGTTTTTAGTTATAAAAAAAAAAAATTTATACACAACTTTTCAACACTTAATAATATAGGAAATTTCATAACTTAAAATGTTTTGACTTTTCTGCTCCACAGTACCGTGGGGTGAAAGTTGCGTTCATCCCCTATGGCTGAGCTGGTCCTGTGTTCGGCCTCTCTTACTGGACACCCCTCTCTTGCTGCCTCTGTACCTTGATAGAAGTCGTGATTTCCCCAGCGACTCGACGGGTCTTGTGCCTGGACACCTGTTGCATATTTCCCACGTGCTGCTTCTGCGTCATGATGGTTTGTATTTGTCTCCCAAAAGCGGGTCCTCTGTCTGATCACTGTCCTGCATTGTCACACCCATGAATGTAATGAAAAGGAAGTCCTCTAACACCTTAATGTACTTCTCTCCATTCATTGTAGTGTTTTTGATTTATGAATACAACCCTAACCCTACTCATTGCACCACGAAAGCAAACCCAGATCAACAGATTTCCTTCGTAAGCAGTGGTTTAGCAGCTGGCATGCGCGAGGAAATGTGAAGGCATCTTTGAAGGCGATGTTGAATACTTTGAAAGACGTTTCCTTAAGGTTGTGGATGGCTTTTCTTGAGTTTGGCGGCTGAAATGCAAGGTTACTTCAATTCCACTCGCCTTGGAAGGTTATTAGTAGTTCTAGAAGTCTTCCTCAATCACTGCTCTTCCATACAACTTGTTAGGCACACTGGACGAACCTTTACATTTGTAATTTGAACATTCTCTTTTGTCTATCTTGTCTTTATACAAAGGCATTAAACAAGCATTACGCTAATTCTCGGGCGCCTCGCCATGAGCCATACACACATTGGAAATTCTAACTAATCGGTCAGCAGCGCAGTCACACCCTGTCTTAAGATATTCGACTGCAGTTCCATCCTCTCCAGCCGCTTTGCCGCACTTCATCTTACGTAACCCTTTCACCCATTTCTTTTTACCAGACCGCTTTCCATATGACTCGCTTTGCATACGTCTACGTCCAAAACATCTCCATCCACTCCCCTAGCTTCGCCTAGTCTGACCTTTTGCCGTTGGACGCTCAATCTCTCTTAGTATTTCTTCACGTAAGTCGCTATTCCAAGATCATGTACTTTCGCCATTCTCTTCTCGCTCATTAGCTTTCCTCTTTTCCGACAACCCCGACAAATCTTTACCCTTGCTTTCCCATAATAGTCCTACGTCTTAAAAGCAGTCCCATTCAGCACATTCGAACCCAGAAGTCTCTTTTGCACTCCTTTCCTTCAGTATGTAAGCCGACAAATGCCCGCTAAATCTTTCCTACTCGCATATGAACAACAGTCACCAGCCTTTTTTTCAACACCCAACTCAAGATGTTTATCATTTCCATTCGCATTACTGAACACCCATGTGCCCCCACAATTATACCCTTACTCGCTAATCATCCTGGTTCCGCCCTTTAATTGAGCGTCCTAGAAGAGGGACGTCCAGTTAAGTCTGTGGAAACATTTTCTCCTATTGAGAATTAACAACCGTGGAACATTAGATATCAAACAAATTACCCGAAGGGTATCTGAAGAGATTCGACACTACAGAAAAAGCCACCATTTCACCCCCAATCAGATTGTATATACAACAGCATCACATTAATATGGAACTAGATCGTCTACCCGAGGCAAGAGGCCAATAAATGTAGACAGCCTTCATTAAGCCGCGCTGGGAGCAACAGACGAGAAATGATACCACCGCGCCCTGACCATGAATGATGATACACGCCTCGCAACGAAACGCTTTGTGTGTTGACAGCTGCGTGAGTCGTTGTTAGGGCGTCACGGAATCACAGGAGGGCCATCGGTAACGCGGGACGAAGGAATAGATGTATACATGTTATCGTGTATAACTATCTCAATGGTTCGTGTTTATGGCTGGGGTAGGAGGCCTTAGCACGGGTGAGGGAACGCTCGCTCGCATCCAAGGTGTTATTCCTCTTTAAGACTCCGGCGACAGATTTCATTATTCGCAGTGATGGGTTCATGTGCGGGCGCGCGCGCGCCGCGCGAAAAAAGGATAAACGTAACAAGTTGAGCAACTTTCATCCAATCAGCACCAAGGTGATTGCGTTTTCGGTTCGGGCTGGACCAGATCACAGAGGTGCCAAGGTGGTAATCAGGTCTCGCCTTACAGTATCGCACCTGGTGGTCCATGGATATGAGGGGAACTGTTTCTGATAGGTCAATAATAAAAGAATCGAGGTCATCGCCAATTATCCAACGTTCATCAGGTTCATTAGTGCTCAAAAGGTGACGAGATGCCGTGAAGTTTACATTTATCATTTTTGATTACATATCTATGCATAATCTGCCGACTATTCGTTGGTCGCTTAAAAAGCGAATGTAAATGAGTTGGGTAATTATCCTGGTAAATGAATATCACCACGGGATCTCTCACAGTTGATGGGGGTTTTACTCGTCTCGATCCAGTTCTTTGTGTATAGTTTCCTTGCGGATACGCTGTCTGCTCTCCTTATCCACATGCAGGGCAATGCAAGATGTGTACATCGAAACCTACTACATACAAGTGTTACGTAACATCCATCTTGGATTAGTTTTAAGTTTCTCGCTTAATTAAGTTTCTGAAGTGCTTTTATTTGGTAACGGATCTTTGAGTTTTGTTAAGATTGAAATGTAAAATGATCTTGTCTTAAGCTGAAGGTTGGAGAATTATTGATATGAGGACTTTGATGCAGGATGATTAAAAGATTCATAATGTCATTGCAGACAAATCTGAATGCGTAGAGATAACGTTTTCGGACAAGCAACACGTGTTTTGGCGCACTTCCTTGTACACTTTGTGTCGATCCTTACGTCTTGCAAGACCGTGTTCAGAACGCTACTGTACAGTACAGCATCAGGCCAAGCATCCGCAGGCTACACCATGGCACACCAGAAATAAGATGGCAGACTTTTCACATCATCAACAGGCAAGTTCTGTGATACCTTGCTGTAACACCGGACTGTGTGTTGACTGTGACACTGCCGGCTTCACCGTGAGACGTCTCTCTCTCTCTCTCTCTCTCTCTCTCCTGTTCTTTCAACAAGGTCCTAGACGACTCAAGTTTGTATTTTGAGAACCTCGTACCTATCATCTGAAAAAGTGTGTGTGACACTGGTTATGCAAAATGAAAATATTAAAAATATTCCCAAAACTTTTTCCTTCTCGAGTCCAGAACACTTTGGCCCTCCCTCTTTCCCAGATCATAAATGATAAATTGATTACGTTTCCTCCGTAGATGCAAAATAGTTTTTGCTCCATCCGATTCTTATTTTTCTACCAAATAATGAGTACCATTCGATCTGACCCGTAAGGATTAGGTTGAAGGCCAGTGACTTTGAGCATGAATTGACGATGTTTCATTCGGTATTGAGGACTGGGTCAAAGGCCATTCATGTTGAAGATGTTGTGAAGATGCCTTTTACCAGACCCGTATTTTTTTTTTTTTACTTTTACCTTCTAGCAGTCGACGCCCTAACACTGGTTAAAGGAAGATGCGTTTTAGTGAAGATACCTTAAATCTGACCTGTAAGGGTTATTCCAAAGGCCAGTGACGTCGATGGTGTACTAAAAATGAAAACGTGCTGAGGATAGCCTTTGACCCAATTCGTAAGGCTGTCAAAGGGCAGTGGTATCAAAAGGGTTTTATGCAGATGCGTTTGACCTAAATCTTGAGATGTGGCTGACGTGAATAAGGCCTTTTCTCTAACCAATAAGGCTTGGGTCACAGGCTAGTGGTGTCGAGGGTATCACGATGATGGAGCGGTGAAGATGGACTATGACCTAACCTCTTAGGGTCTGGTCACCAGTTAGTGGTCCTGTGGATGTAGTTAAAAAATGTGTTTGTCGAGAGTGAAGCGAATTTAGGTTTGTTTGGGTTGTAGTGAGTGAGGGTTTGGAGGCAGATATGTTGCATTTGCTCTCAAATTTCAGCATATATATATATATATATATATATATATATATATATATATATATATATATATATATATATGTTTTATTTATTATACTTGAGCGCTGTTTCCCGCTTCAGCAAGGTAGCGCCTGGAAACACTAAGAAAGACCCATCCCCCACATACACACACGTATACATACATGCACACACATATATATACATACATATACACATGTACATATTTACACTTTCCCCCATCCACACCTGATGCCACCCCGCCCCCCGGGGAAATAGCATTGCCAACCCCCGCGCCGGC